>JAINUT010000064.1:0-28857 GCA_020205555.1 Panax stipuleanatus | reverse complement strand
ATCCTTATCTGATTTCCTTATAAAAGAGCAATTCAGAATTAGCCGTTTGAATGCTCCCGTTGCTTCATTTAATGCCAGACGTTTTCTGTGCAGTGATGTTGACGTCCTGCTTTTCTGCTATTTTGCCGCCTGGACCACTGACACATCAAACTGTATCTTTCACCTAACACCTAAAAAAGTGCTTTCTGTAGGCAGCTTTAGTCCTTTCCTTACTTCTTCAATATGCTTCTTCGATTTGAACTAAGGATGAATATGGAAGTATTGGGACTATCACTTTGTCAACGGACATAAGCCTTTCTTCATTTGTTGCTCTTCCTCCCTTCATCAGAACTACAATCTTTGATGCTGACTAGAGGAACACTACGATTATGATCATTGTGACATAATCGTCGTGTGTTGGCTTTGCACAGCTTGATTCAAACTTGATCGTAGAGAACACTACGATTTCTCTTAAGCACTTGGTAGACTATGATTCCTTGCTTTCTTGTCTTGCAGACTCCACACTTCTGATAGCACTCTGCGATTCTAAACTTGGCTTGTCAGATGCTTTTCAACTTTATGATTCTCAGTGTGGCTTCCAAGGCAGACTACAATTCTTTGATGCTTTCACTTGAGCTCAACTGATCTTGCCTTGGCCTCTGCAGACTTGATTCTTTAGCAGACTACTATTCTGGACATCTTTATTTTAAGCTTCACGATTCTGCCTTTTCTTCTGCAGACTCGAATCTCTTGGCAGACTATGATTCTTGATATCTTCGTTCAAGCTCCACGATTCTGCCTTTTTTCTGCAAACTTCGAATCTTTTGGCAGACTACGATTCTTGATATCTTCGTTCAAGCTCCGATTCTGCCTTGTCTTCTGCAAACTCAATTCTCTTGACAGACTACGATTCTGGATGTCATCGTTCAAGCTCCACGATTCTACCTTGTCATCTACATGCTACCTTTAACAGACTACGATTCTGTCAAGGCTTTAACTTTTACAGCTCAAATAGATCAACCTAACAAGTTTGACCTTTTCTTCTATACATTTATTTACATAAATGATAAATATTAAGCTCAGGTCAACCTAATAGTTTTGAGCTATCATCTAAGTCCGTGTACAATGATTCTCTTAAGGACTGTACACTTAAGCATTTATATTTACTTTCAATATCAATCTGAATATGCAATTTCCAACAATCTCCCCCTATTGATGTTGACATAATCAAGGAGATTTAGATCATAGCATCATTTTCTAAATGCATAATGCTAGAAAGTAATATGACTTAGGTGTTTCAATAAGCTGCTGAAATTTCTAGAGAATAAGCATGAATTTATTTATGTTTGAAGAGATATTACAATCAAGCATAGAAACATCAATATACAGTTAAGCTTAGACTTATCTCTATTTTCTTTGCCTCTTATTCCTCGAAGACTCTGCAGCTCTCATTCTTCTGGTTTGCTCATCTCCTCCATTCAATGTCTTCTAGCTCATATCTGGACTGTGCAGAAGTCATGCCTTGTGAGCCAGAAGCTTGACCTTGATGTCTTTGAAGAGGTATTCCCACTAGAGGCTGCTGCAGATATTGATCAGATAGTGGAGTTTGAACATTTGGACTCCTGGGGTTGCCTCCCAACGATTGACCAATATAAGTTTGCCTTTGCCTTCCTTGTTGCGGAGGTGGTGGTTGAATCTGCATCTGCCTCTGTCCACCTCTGCTGCTTTCACCTCTACTGCTTCTACTTCTGCCTTTGCCCCCTTGTCTATCTCCTTGCTCATTATTCTCCCCCTTTATGTCATCATCTAGGGTTCGAATATCTTCAGATAGGCGTTTGACTCCGTCCACCAGTTCATGCATTTGAGTTCGTTGTTGAGAAATGTCGCTACTTTGTTCAACAACTATAGCTTCAGTGTTTCTTCTCTGTTGCTGAAATAGTTTCACTGCATCGTTGTTCTGGCTGATTTGAGCAACATTGCATTCTTGGAATTGTTGCAGAGAGATAAGCAGTGCTGAAATCTGTTCTGCCATCAGCTCATTTTGAGATTGCTGATTCTTTTGCATTAGTATCATAGCCTCTTTATGCTTCTTTGTCTCAGCAAAATGAATAGCATCACTTGCCTTGAGGCTTGCAGCCATTTCTTTAAAAATTTCTCTCAATGCTTTAGTCAGTTCAGTCCACAAATGTCCTGGCAGAGTTTTGACAGATTCAAGGATGTGATCAAATCTTAAGTGGAGAGCAAGTGAGTGATCTTCAAGAATCTTTTCAGACTTTGAACCTATTTGATTTAATGTTGCAATCAGCTCCTCCTTTGTTGGCAGAGAGCCAATTGATCTAGAATTTGTTGTGTTTCTGGAGGAGGAGGAGCAGTTGTAGTGTGTTCATCTCTCCTTGACAGTCTTGAGAGAGCAAGTGTCATATCAAAATATTCATTGTTGGAGGATGATGGGATGTCTGCTTGGGTTAGAGGGGTTGATGTTTGCTGGATTGTCATAGTGTTTGGCTCAGATGTTTGTGTTTGTGTTTCTTTGAGCTGCTCTTAACACTCTACAATTTCTTCTTCGGATTGATTAGCATGCCCGAATCGTAGTGTGTCATCTAGGGTTGGTGTTTCACTGATTGAGTTTGCAAGCATTTCTTTGACAACTCGTGTGATGTGCTCAATCATCATTGGATCGGGTTGCTCTATGAGAATGAGTTGATTGTTTGGTTCATTAGACACAGAATTTTGGAACTCTATGATTGAAAATTAATTTTCTACTCTATTTTCCAACACATCATCTTCAACGTCCATCATCATAGCATTAGCAGATATTATAGTTTCTTCATGGACTGAGGAGACTACATTTCTCCGATAACTGGTAGCTCCCCCTCAACTTCTGCATTCTCTGGTTCTTTTGCTCTTAACAGCTCCCCCTCAGCTGTAGCACTCTTTTCATTGTGAATCTCCAGAGTTTTATTCAATGCTTCATTTTGACTCAGCTCAAGTGCTTCCTGCGCTTTTTCCTCAGACTGAGCCATTTCTTCTTCTACCAGACCTTCTTCATGAGGACCGACATCCTTAGGTATTTCTTTTTCAACATTGGTTTCCTCCTGATTGATCGTGGTCTCATCCTCTTCTTGGTTTAGGACAGATGCTTGAGATTCAGTGATCTATTCAGTCTTCTCAGTCGCCCTTCTTCTGTCCTCTTCCCTTAGAATTTCCTCATTGGTAAGAATATATTTCTTAACCAAATTCTTCTTCTTCTTGGGCTTGATTACATCTTCAGAACCTTTTTCTGCTTCAGCCCTGATTGTCTATTCAGGCTGAGAGGCTGTTGCATCACCTCCTTCAGTGGTCAGCCTAGACTCTACGAGTGGTGAAGACTCCACAATCGTAGTCAGTGTAGACTTCCTTGTTCTGTGACTGCATTTTTTCTTCTTCTAAGGCTCAGAGCTACCTTCAGTCATGCCTTTACTTGCTTCCCTCTTCTTCGTCAACTCCTTCTCTTTCAGAGCCTCCTCTGGTGCTTGAGTTGTCTCAGGAGTAGTAACTCTGTCAGACATTGAGCCTCTAAACTCTATTTTAGCACCAGGACAAGCTTAAAGTGCATCAGTGGTTAAGCCTTGGTGTTCCTCGGCCACTGGCATATCTTCATTCATCTTCTTCTTTCCTTTGATCTTTCTGACCAAAGCTTCAACATTTTCTTGATTTACTTCTTCTTCTTCTATCTCCCAGGTTTCCCTCACAGCAGATGAAGTTACAGATTTCCTCTTTACATTTTCAGCCAGGTTTTTCTTCTAGTTCTGAAACAGTTGTTGGGTCATCTTTTTGTTGGGAGTAATGGAGACACCTTCCTTGTCTTCAATCTTGTTACCCAGTGTAGCTTTAAGAATCATGCTGATAAACCTTCCATAGGACATCTTTGTTGTGCTCTTGGTCTTCTTGGGACTTTCCATCCATTTTCCAAACCACTCCATCAGTAGAGCTCCATAGTTGAGTTGAACTCTGTATCTGATAGCTGTCATGAGCTTCAGTTGCTTCTCATTAACAGTATCGTGGCCCGAGCCTTTGTAGCATATGCATTTTCTAACAATGTCAGCAAGAAATTCATATTCTTGGGGAAACTCTTTCTTTCTGTAGCCACTCTTTCCTTCAGTTCTGATGTGCTTCATCTTCTTTAGGCCTTCATGAAAATTGATTCGATTTAGTGATGGAAGACCTTCATTGTTCAAACCCAGGGCTAGGTTTATGTTTTTAGCATTGAAGCATATCTGCTCGCCCTTGACTTTGGTGAGGATGGAGTCTCCTTCAACAACTCCATTGGTGTATAATTCTTTCACCAATTTTGTAAATATCAGAGTGTTAGAGCTTAGGGCATCTTCGAGTCCAGCTTTATTTAGCAGAGAAAGAACTTTGTGGATTTCTGGACCAGCATCTTCAAATTTATCAAAGCATAGCTGATAGCCCGAAATAATTTTTGAAGCAGCCATTTATGTGGATTGATTCTTCTGAAATGAAGAACTTGGCTTAGCTTTCTGAAACTTAGGGTTTCGTTTGAGAGAGAGAGAGATAAAGAGAGAAAGTAAGAGAGAGATAGTCTTTTGAAATTCAGAGGTAAACTGTCAGAAAGCAGTTTGAAATGAATTTAACTTCCCTCCATATGTTCTGCATCGTGGAACACGTGTCGAATTCTACAGAGCTCCACGATTTTAATCCATGTGGAAATCTTCGTTCTGCCCTTAGCTCCCCCTGAGCTAGTGTGCCCTTGTGAGAAGACTACAAATGCCTAAAACCACTCCACGATTGTTAAGTTCGATCTTTTTCTTGCTTCTTGACCGTTGACTCTAAGGTTTTTTGTGATGCCTTCTAAAATGGCAAACCTTCTGGATTAAGGTTGCTCAGGAAGGGCCAACCTCTTAGTATGACATTAAGGATTAGGTTTGTCCCTGAGACACTTATCAAAAGGGTTGCTTGGCTTGTTGTTGCTATCACAGTGAGCCTTTCTATCTTAACTGGATCACTCCACGATCGTGGTTTCTCTTTGTCATCTCTATAATTTTGACTTAGCCTTTATATCTACAAGGTTAGCACCATCTAGAGCATAGAATTTATGGTTGCAAATTTAATATACCTAACTCACTTATCAGTTTATTAAATCTGGATTCATCTAAGGGTTTTGTAAACACATCAGCAAGTTGATTTTCAGTAGGGATATAATGCAAAGATATTGTTCTATTTTGAACATGATCCCTAATAAAATGATATCTAATTTCTATATGCTTGGTCCTAGAACGCATGACAGGATTATTTGTTATTGCTGTGGCACTTGTGTTATCACAGTGTATGGGTATAGATTTGAAATCAAACCCATAGTCTGCTAGCTGGTTCTTCATCCATAGGATTTGAGCACAACAGCTGCCTGCTGCAATGTATTCAGCTTCTGCTGTAGAAGTTGATACTGAGTTTTGCTTCTTGCTGAACCAGGACACTAGTCTATTTCCTAGCAGTTGATAAGTGCCACTAGTACTTTTTCTATCTATTTGCATCCTGCAAAGTCAGCATCTGAATATCCTGTCAGTTCAAATGAGGACTCCTTGTGATACCATAGACCCAAGTAGGGTGTACCTTTAAGATACCTGAAAATCCTTTTTACAGCAGTTAAGTGTGATTCCTTAGGATTGGCTTGAAATCTAGCACATATACATGTTGCAAACATTATATCTGGTCTACTGGCAGTTAAGTAGTGAAGGGAGTCTATCATACCGTTGTATTGAGTAATATCAATACCTTTACCTTTCTCATCTTTGTCAAGCTTAGTTGCTGAAGCAATTGGTGTTTTCATGGGAGAGGCTGATTCCATACCATATTTCTTAAGTAAGTCTTTGTTGTACTTGGCTTGGCTTATGAAATACCTTCATCAGTTTGCTTCACTTGTAGTCCAAGGAAGAAGTTCAGCTCACCCATCATGCTCATTCCAAATTTGCTCTGCATAAGCTTGGCAAATCTCTTGCACAGATTTTCATCAGTAGAACCAAAGTTAATATCATCCACATATAATTGAACTAGTAAGACTTTATCTTTGTGCTTCCTAAGAAATAGTGTAGTGTCTACTCCTGGCGAATCCTTTTTCAATAAGAAAGTTTTTTAGTGTTTCATACCATGCTCTAGGTGCTTGTTTAAGTCCATATAAGGCTTTATCTAATCTATAAACATAATCAGAGAGGGTTGGATTGACAAAACCTGGGGGTTGCTCCACGTAGACTTCTTCTTGAAGTTCACCATTTAGGAATGCACTCTTGACATCCATCTGGAATACTTTGAACTTCATGTGAGCAGCAAATGCAAGGAATATTCTGATTGCTTCAAGTCTGGCAACTGGTGCGAAGGTCTCATCGTAGTCTATACCTTCTTCTTGAGAATAACCTTTGGCCACCAGTCTTGTTTTGTTTCTAGTGATCACCCCATCTTCATCCATCTTGTTCCTGAAGACCCATTTGGTGCCGATGATTGGGTGATTCTTTGGTCTTTGAACTAATCTCCAGACTTTGCTTCTTTAAAATTGATTTAGTTCCTCTTGTATGGCTTCAATCCAGCTTGCATCTAACATAGCATCTTCAATCTTCTTGGGTTCTGTTTGAGATAGAAAACTCAAATAGAAGCATTCATTCTGAGTTGCAGATCTTGTTCTGATTCTGGCAGTTGGATCACCAATAATTAGATCTTGAGTGTGATCTCTTGCTCATTTGTTCCCTGTTGGAACATCTATTCTGGTGCCTTCTTGTCTGAACTCCTCAAGATTGACTTCTGGTTCTTGTTGTTTAGAATCGTCGTCTGGCTCAGCTCTTTCTATGATTTCTTCTTCGGACACTACGATTCTTTGTTCAGGAACTGCAGTCGTAGTGCTAGGCTCGACCGCTTCATTCGTAGTGTCAGTATCATCAATCATAGTGTCTTGTGGTGCAGACTTGTCTGAGTCTGTTTCATCAAAGATGATATGGATTGAGACTTCAACACTTTATATCTTCTTGTTGAACACTTTATAGGCTTTGCTGTCTGTGGCATAACCAAGGAAGATTCCTTCATCTGACTTAGGTTAGAACTTAGTCAGATATTGCTTGCCATTATTGAGAATGTAACATGAACAGCCGAACACATGGAAGTAACTGACATTTGGCTTTCTTCCTTTCCACAGCTCGTAGGGTGTCTTTTTCAGCGTCGAGTGTACAAGAGATCTGCTCTGTGTATAGCATGCAGTGTTGATGGCTTCTACCCAAAAGTATTCAGGCAGATGAGATGCTGCTAGTAGAGTTCTCCCGGCTTCTATAAGTGTTCTGTTTTTCCTTTCAGCCACTCCATTTTGCTGAGGAGTTTGTGGTGCTGAGAAGTTATGACTGATGCCATTGTCTGCATAGAACTGATCCATTTTTGAGAAATCGAATTCTCTGCCATGATCACTCTTTATTGCCTTGATAGTCTCTCCTTTTTCATTCATCACCAGCTTGAACATCTTTATCAGTTGGGAGCTTGTCTCATCTTTTGAGTTAAGAAAGAACACCCATGTGTATCTGGTGTAGTCATCCACTACGACCAGTGAGTATCTCTTTTCTCCTAGGCTTACAGTTGGAATTGGCCCAAAGAGATCCATATGAAGTAACTATAAGGGCTTGTCAATTGAGTTAACTGCTTTACCTTTGAATGAGTTCCTTGTTTGCTTTCCAAGCTGGCATGCATTGCATGGTCTTTCTTTGATGAAGCTGAACTTGGGTAATCCTACTACCAGATCTTTGGAGGCCAGTTTAGACATACTCTTGAAGTTGAGATGAGATAATCTTCTATGCCAAAGCCAACTTATTTCATCAGTGGCTTTAGCAAGGAAGCATATTGTCTCATCAGAACTGAGCTGAGCAAGATTGACAATGTATACATTTCCTTCTCTTGTTCCTGTCAGCTTGATAGAGGATGTCTCCAGATCTCTGACTTGACACTAATTATTGAGAAATGTGACTTGATGGCCTTTATCGCAGAGTTGGCTGATGCTTAAGAAGATTGTGCTTTAGACCATCAACATAAGCCACTTTGCTGAAGGACACTGCACCATTTCCAACTGATCCATAACCTCTTGTCTTGCCAGAGCTGTTATCTCCAAAGATAACTGTTGGTCCCTCCTTCTTTGTGTAATTTGACAGTAGGGCTTTGTTTTCGGTCAT
This sequence comes from Panax stipuleanatus, assembly GCA_020205555.1. NCBI lineage: Eukaryota > Viridiplantae > Streptophyta > Magnoliopsida > Apiales > Araliaceae > Panax > Panax stipuleanatus. Next base: position 20,686 of record JAINUT010000064.1, on the reverse strand, counting down.
ATATCTTGAGCAACCACTGTCCAGATACCATGTTGTAGTCGTGGTGCTCATTTCCTGCAAACATATTCAGCTTTCATGTTGGTACCCAGACTAGCATGGGTCCTGCAATGTTAGTACCCTTAGGAACCCAAATCTACTTGACTTTGGGTCTCCCATGCATAGTATTATGAAAGCATGATGCAGTTTTATGACCAAGTCTTCCACATGCAAAACATCCAAAATATTTTATGTTTGTGTGTGTGTAGATGCTTTCTCCAATTTGACTTATGTGGGTATCTGTTACCTTTACCCTTATATTGCATCTTCTTTTTCCATGCAGCCCTGGAGTTCACTTTTTGTGCTGAGTGAACCTCAACACTATGATTCCTTCCAAGTTGATCCATGAAGTCAGTTTTACTTAACTCTATGATTCGTCAAGGTTGGGCAGTGGTGACTGAGTTACTCTTCACCTTTCCGAACCCTAGGCCAGCATGAGATCTATAGTGTTTAGTAACACGTCTTGGTCCAGAAGGGCAAGGTCGTACAGATTCATCCTTCTGTGTGGACTTTACAAATGTAATACTTTTACTTAACTTAGAAGCACTACTTACGTTAATTTCCTTTGTCTTTTCCACATTTGGTTCTGAGGTAGATTCCCCAAACCCTAAGCATGTTCTATTAGATACACTTCTCTGATTGGATATCAGGGAGTCCATGGATGAAGAAGATCTATTCCATGTAGAGATGGTCTTTTCTAACTCCTCAGTCTTAGAGGTTAGATTTGACTCTCTTTGTATGTTCAGTTCATTGATCTCTCTTAAGATTTTATTTTCAGCTTCAAGCTTAGAGAGAGAGTCAGAACTTAGTAGAGCTGCTTCCAGCTCTTTCTGAACTTTCTCTTTCTCTTCTTGAAGATCAGTATAATCTTTAGATAGAACTCTTAGCCACCTCATATTTTGATATAGATCAGTTGACATATCACGAATGCCAGTTCTTAAATCATCAATGTCTATATCAGGAGAGTTAAAGTCAAATACCTTGTCTATGACTGCTTCAGCATCTTTCCTGCTTAGTGCATCTTTGGCCATCAGACATATATTGGCTTTTTGAGGTGCTTCATCATCTTTAGACTAAGTATTAGTATCATTGTCTGAATCACTCCATGAATTTCCAGCTACAACCCCTTTGTCTTTCTTCTTATTCTTTTTGTAGCCTTTGAGCTCCTTTGGATTTGACTTTCTTTTCAGCTCTTCTCTGATAGGCTTATTACAGTTGGCAATGAAATGCCCAGGCTTCTTGCAGTTGTAGCATAGGTCATTGATCTACTCCTGACTGTTGCTGTTGTTGAACCTTTTAGGTTTGCTGCTCCTGCCTTTGAGCGTGAGTCTTTTGAATCTTCTGGCAAGCATTGCAACTTCATCATCATCAATGTCATCCTCTTCATCAGATTCAGACTCATCTTCCACCTGTGCTCTGGAGATCTCTTCCTTCGCTTTGAGAGCAACTCCTTTATCCTTCCTTCTTCCTTCTGATAGAGTTTCTGCTCGTTGGGATAGTTCTAGCTCGTATGTAAGAAGGTTTCTGTAGAGCTGTTGAACTGTCATTTCATGCAGATTCTTTGACTCTCTGATTGCAGTAGTCTTAGCATCCCATCTTCTTGGTAAAGACCTCATGAACTTGATGACTAGATCTTTGTTTAGATAGGTCTTTCCATAGGCTCTGAGAGAGTTGAGCAGTGTAGTGAATCTTTCATAAGTGGAAGTGACATTTTCTCCTGGAACATGAGCAAACATCTCATACTGTTGAGTCAGTAGAGATTGCTTGTTTTCTCTGACTTCTTTAGTTCCTTCATGTATGATGAGCAATGCTTCCTAGACTTCCTTTTCAGTTTTGCAATTAACCACATTCTAGAACAGACTGTCTTCTAAAGACTGGAACAAGATGTTCTTAGCCTTTTTGTCAAGCTGAGCATCTTTCTTCTCATTTTCAGTCCATTCAGATTTGCCTTGACCACCATGTTGTTTGGATCTTCTGGAGTTGGTGCAAGCCTTTTTGAAACATAGGGCCCATTCAGAACAGTTTCAAATAGATCATCATTTATTGAATCCATGTAAGCCTGCATTCGAACTTTCTAGTTGGCAAATTTGTCTTTGTTGCATATAGGTGGTTTGCTTCCTCCACCTGTCTTGGTCTCGCTTATCAGTTGTGCCATTGGATCTACTCAAGCTTGTATGCTTAGATGTGAGAACCTACTCTGATACCAATTGTTAGTTCCCAAAGGCACGTTAGTTATCTAGAAGGGGGGTTGAATTGATATTTTAAAAATTGTTTGTTTAAAATACTTTGTTAGTATTGATTATACTGACAACAGCAGAATATATGTTTGGTTCCCCTTCAAGATATTGCAGTTATGGTTTGATAAGCAGTTATAACAGATATAGCAGTTAATGAGAGACAATGAGATAGAGGGTTTTAAGTGGTTTAGAACACACAAGGCTCCTAATCCACTCTTCTACTCCACGAGTAGGAAATCCATTAAGGATGTCTCTTACAACTGGATCACTTAGATCCCTTCAAGGCCAGCAGCCCTGAAACTTCACTTAGTTCACTTTTGAACTCTTCAAGTCCTCTGACTTGGATCTGCTCTTAGTTCACTTTCGAACTCTTCAAGTCCTCTGACTTGGATCTGCTCTTAGTTCACTTTTGAACTCTTCAAGTCCTTTGACTTACCTCACTTGGATTTGCAGTAGTTGTTTGAGGTGTGCTACTCAGTTGCAGTTCAGCATCTGTCTCTTAAAGACTGAGTAACGAAGCAAGCTTTCCTCTTTCAGGATCGTAGTGTTGATTGTTGAGTGTTCTTGAGCTTTTCTCTTGATAATCTTTCTTATTGTATCTTGCTTGCTTAGTCTGAATCCTTGTCTGATTTCCTTATAAAAGAGCCATTTAGAATTAGCCGTTTGAAAGCTCCCGTTGCTTCATTTAATGCTCCAGACGTTTTCTGTGCAGTGATGTTGACGTCCTGCTTTTCTACTGTTCTGCCGCCTGGCCCACTGACACGTCAGACTGTATCTTTCTCCTAACACCTGAAAAGGTGCTTTCTGCAGGCAGCTTTAGTCCTTTCCTTAGCTTCTTCAATAAGCTTCTTCGATTTGAACTAAGGATGAATATGGAAGTATTGGGACTATCATTTTGTTAACGGACATAAGCCTTTCTTCATTTGTTGCTCTTCCTCCCTTCATTAGAACTACAATCTTTGATGCTGACTAGAGGAAAACTACGATTATGATCATTGTGACATAATCGTTGTGTGTTGGCTTTGCACAGCTTGATTCAGACTTGATCGTAGAGAACACTACTATTTCTCTTAAGCTCTTGGTAGACTACGATTCCTTGCTTTCTTGTCTTGCAGATTCCACACTTCTGATAGCACTCTGCGATTCTAAACTTGGCTCGTCAGATGCTTTTCAACTTTATGATTCTCAGTGTGGCTTCCAAGGCAGACTACGATCCTTTGATGCATTCACTTGAGCTCAACGGATCTTGCCTTGGCCTCTGCAGACTTGATTCTTTGGCAGACTACTATTCTGGACATCTTAATTTTAAGCTGCACGATTCTGCCTTTTCTTCTGCAGACTCGAATCTCTTTGGTAGACTACGATTCTTGATATCTTCGTTCAAGCTCCATGATTCTGCCTTTTCTTCTGCAGACTTCGAATCTCTCGGCAGACTACGATTCTTGATATCTTCGTTCAAGCTCCACGATTCTGCCTTGTCTTCTGCAGACTCAATTCTCTTGACAGACTACAATTCTGGATGTCATCGTTCAAGCTCCACGATTCTGCCTTGTCATCTGCATGCTACCTTTGACAGACTACGATTCTGTCAAGGCTTTAACTTTTACAGCTCAAATAGATCAACCTAACAAGTTTGATCTTTTCTTCTATACATTTATTTACATAAATGATAAACATTAAAGCTCAGATCAACCTAACAGTTTTGATCTATCATCTAAGTCCTTGTACAATGATTCTCTTAAGGACTATACACTTAAGCATTTATATTTACTTTCAATATCAAATCTGAATATGCAATTCTCAACATCATGGTTTCTCCATAAAACTTTGACTTGAGGTATAACCTTTGAGCGTAGAACATGTTCCTTTCTATCCAAGATCTTGACAGGTACCCCCTCGTATGTTAAATCTTCAGCTATCTCATCTGGTTCTAACTCAATAATGTGGTTTGGGTCTTTCACATATTTACGTAGCATGGATATGTGAAAAACGTTATGAACACGAGACATGCTAGGCGGTAAAGCGAGTCTATAGGCCATATTTCCTACTTCGTCAAGGATCTCAAATGGACCAATGAATCATGGGTTGAGCTTCCCTCTCTTCCCGAATCTCATAACTCCTTTCCATGGAGCAACACGTAACAATACATGGCCTCCGACATTGAATTCCACGTCTCTTCGATGAAGATCAGCATAACTCATTTTGTCGATCTTGTGCTGTTTGTATACGTTGCCAGATCATTTGAATCTTTTCCGTAGTCATACGTACTAACTTTGGTCCCAACAATGTTGCTTCACCCACCTCGTCCTAGCATACTGGAGAACGACATTTTCGTCCATACAATGCCTCGAATGGAGCCATGCATATACTTGCCTGATAACTGTTAGTTGTAGGAGAATTCCACCAATGGTAAATACTTGTCCCAACTCCCTTTAAAGTCTAGAACACAGAGTCTCAATAGATCTTCAAGAGTTTGAATAGTCCTTTCCTATTGCCCGTCCGTTTGTGGATGATATGCCGAAATGAATCGTAAATCCGTGCCCATAGCTTTCTGCAAACTAACCCGAAAATCCTGAAGTAAATCTAGGGTCACGATCCGAAACTACGGATACTGGCATGCCATGCAATCTCACAATCTCATTTATGTACATACGAGCGAGACGTTCAAGTGAATAAGTCTCTCGTATAGTCAAGAAATGAGCAGACTTGGTTAATCTATCGACAATAACCCAAATTGCATCTATGCCTTGAGAAACCTTGGGAAGACCCGTAACGAAATCCATGGTAATGTGTTCCCACTTCCACTTTGGAATCTCAAGTGGTTGCAATGGAGCTTTGGCATTTGATGCTCCGCCTTGACACGTTGACATGTTAAACACCTCGAGATGAACTCCGCGATCTCTCTCTTCATATTGATCCACCAAAATGTATGTCGAAGATCACGATACATTTTGGTACTCCCAGGATGGATAACAAATAGTGTGTTGTATGCCTCCATTATGATTCTATACTTCAAGTCAGAATCATTGGGAACACAAAGTCTGGAGTTGACTCGAAGTATTCCTTCTTCATCGATCCTTGCCTCTAGAATCGCACCTTCTTGCACTTTCTTCTTCATCTTCATCAGCTCCGGGTCTGTAGCTTGAGCAGCTTTAACTTTATCAATTAAAACTGGTTCTACCCGTATATTTGACATCATCACGTGGGTCCCCGGAGTCTTGAACTCTATCTCCATTCTCTGTAAGTCACACAAAATGGGCCTTTGTGTTGATATCATCGCACTCATTCCCGCATATGATCTTCTACTCAATGCATCAGCTACCACGTTCGCTTTTCCAGAATGGTATTGGATGGTATGATCATAATCTTTCAATAGCTCAAGACAACGTCGTTGCCGCATGTTGAGTTCCTTTTGAGTGAAGAAATATTTGAGGCTCTTATGATCCGTATAGATCTCCACTTTCTCTCCATACAGGTAGTGTCTCCAGATTTTTAACGCGAAAAGACTGCTACCAACTCTAGATCATGAGTAGGATAATTCCTCTCATATTCTTTGAGTTGTCGTGAGGCATAGGCTATGACTTTCCCATGTTACATGAGAACACATCCTAACCCGTTGCCCGAAGCATCGTTGTAGATAACAAATCCATCTGAACCAGATGTTATTGTCAGAACAGGTGCCGAGATGAGTCTCCTCTTGAGCTCTTTAAATCTCTTCTCGCATTTCTCGTTCTATACGAATTTTGTATCTTTTCGAGTCAGCTGAGTTAATGGAGTAGCGATTCGAGAAAATCCTTCCACAAATCTCCGATAATAACCAGCTAAGCACAGAAAGCTATGTACTTCGGTCACCGACTTCGGTTGCTCCCAACTTTGTATTGCTTCACTCTTCGCCGGGTCAACAGATACTGCACGTTTTGATACCACGTGCCCAAGGAATGCTACCTCCTCAAGCCAGAACTCACATTTCTTCAGCTTGGCATATAGCTTATTTTCACGAATCCTTTGAAGTACCAGCTTCAAGTGGTGCTCATGATCTTCACGGCTTTTGGAATAGATGAGGATGTCATCAATAAAAACAACCACAAACTAATCCAAATATTCCTTGAATACACAGTTCATCATGTCCATGAAAGCAGCAGGAGCATTAGTCAATCCAAAAGACATGACTAAGAATTCATAATGCCAGTATCGAGTTCTGAAGGCAGTCTTTGGAATATCCTCAATTTTAATCTTTAACTGATGATATCCAGAACGAAGATCGATCTTTGAGAAGAATTGTGCTCCTTGCAACTGGTCGAACAGATCATCAATGCGAGGCAACGGATACCTATTCTTGATGGTGACATGGTTCAACTCCCTATAGTCAAGTCGCATACTCTCGTCTTTCTTCTTTACGAATAAAACAGGAGCACCCCAAGGAGATGTACTAAGACGAATGAAACCAATGTCTAACAACTCCTGTAGTTGGACCTTTAACTCCTGAAGTTCAATAGGAGCCATTCGATATGGGGTTTTAGAAATGGGTTTTGTACCGAGTTCAAGGTCAATAAAGAATTCAACTTCATGTTCTGGGGGGTAAACCAGGAAGTTCTTCGGGAAATACATCAGGAAACTCATTAACAATAGAAATATCATTCAAACCTGACGTATTCTGGTTTAAATCAGTGACATGGGCTAAGAAAGCTTAACATCCGTTTTTCAATAAACGAATAGTTTTATGACTTGAAACGACAATAATTGATTTTAGTGGTTTGGTTGTTTGAATTAGCACAACAGATTGGTTAGGAATATGAAAACTAACAACCTTAAGCAAACAATCAATTTTGGCATGGTAAGTGGTTAACCAGTCAATTCCTAAAATCACGTAAATGCAAGTATTTTCAAAGATATAAGATCAACAGGTAGGGTGAGGGTACCAATTTGTATTAAGCAAGATTTGTAAACCGTGGATGTAACTAAGGTTTCTCCCAATGGAGTTTCAACAGATAAGTCAAAGTCTAATTTCTCTGGTGTTAAGTTCAAACTTTGAGCACAAGTAGGTGATATAAAAGAATTGGTAGCACCGGTGTCTGATAAGGTGTAAACTTCGCAAGAGTTTAAGATTAGCTTACCCGTGATCACCTAGTTTGGGTTCCTCACGGTTTGGGCAGTCACGACAAACGCTCTTCCAGGAACCACCGACTTTGACTTGTCCGGGACAGCCTTTGGAGTCACCATCCCCGCTAGACTTGGTTTCGCTACAGGACACACTCGAGCTATATGTCCTTCCTTTCCACAGTTATAGCACACCTTGGATTGCTATGTGCAGTTGGGACTGATGTGTCCCTCTTCTTCGCATTTATAACATACGACCGGTGGTCGTTCTCCTCCCCTAGAAACAGTTGTTGATGCTGGGGCCGACGTCTTCACGTTGTCATTGTTGTACCTTCTCTTCTTGAAATCTCCCCCCGACTCACTTCTTTTATTATCATGGCCACAATTACCACCAGAGTGGTTACCGCTTCTGTCATAATACTTTCTTCTCCGCTGGTTGTCATTGCTCTGATAACTGCTCCCACCGGTACGACCCTGGTTGTGGTCCCTAGGTTGAACCGACTCATTATCTCGTTCTAATAATTGAGCCCTGTTTACAACATCCGAATATAGAGAAAATTTGTGAGAATGAGGTATTGACGAATCTCGGGTTTTCAAACCTCTCAAAAACATTCGCGTCATACGTTCCTCATTTTCCACCAAATGAGGTGCAAATCGGGATATCTCCGCGAACTTAGCCTCGTACTGGGACACAGTAATGTTGTTCTGTTCCAGTCTGATAAACTCTACCTCTTTCATGTGACGAATACTTTCTGGAAAGTACTTGTCATTGAACAATTTCTGGAACGCCCCCCCAAGACATCTTGAGTGCTGCAGGCTGGGTACGCTTCACAGATTCCCACCAGTAATCTGCCTCTCCACGGAACATAAAGGTGGCGAATGGAACCTTCTATTCCTCCGTGCATCCCAAGACATCAAATATCTTGGTAATTTGCTTAACCCAATTTTCTGCCTTGATTGGATTTGGCTTCCCCTGAAACTCTGGTGGTCCCAACTCTTTGAACTGCTTGGCAGTGACAAGCCGTGAGTTGCTACTATTTCCACCTGTATTTTTCACACGAGCTCCCTCGTCTGGATTTGCATGAACTGCAAAAAGCTCTTAAACATCCCATCATTCATCGTTTCTTCGGTAGTGTTGTTTACAGGAGGAATATTGCCTTCCTGTTGCACGTTCTCCTGGTTGGTGATTAAAGATGTCTCAACGGTCTCATCCACTCCATTGTTAACATTTCCAGCTGTCATTCTAAAATACTGCCACAAAACAAGGGTTAATTAAACAAGTTAACATATCACACATTAACCCTATGCTCCGACTGACCAATTAAATACCAAATAAGCTTAGGTAGGACACACTAGCGAAGGATTTACTCGTCTCTCCCCTCCTAGTTCTATTCCTAGATCTCCGCCAGAGATCATATCCTTAAGTTCTGATACCAACTGTGACGCCCCCAAAATAGGTTCAATACCAACCCATTCTAAGCCGTCAAATACATGATACAGAATTCAAATACAATCTTCCAATTTTAACTATTATACGGTCGTCCAAAATACAACCACATAAACTATGAGTTTCAATACAAATCGTATATAATACGAAATATAAACACTCAAATTCAGTCCTCATTAATTATAATTATTATCACACTATTCTACAAAATAGTGAGGACTGTTACTGCTCTAACTCTGACCATCACCCCGTTCCCCGACTAGTACCTGCGACATTCTCATTTCCTGAAGAGAACAATGAAAGAAAAGGGTGAGCTCAACTAGCTCAGTAAATAATATTATGACTAAAATGATGAAGAATAAATTATCGTTAGCCTTCAACAAATCAGATAAAATATTATGGACAACAAGTTTTAGATCAACAACTGCAGCGGAAATAATAATTCATTAGAAGAGTTAAGTAGAGAATGATGTCTACTATCTTCTTTGATTTAAAAGTCATCATCAATATTTTATCCCTGTAACATCAATCAATATATATCTCGAATCAAATATTCATCTTTGCACTATGGGCCAAAGATATTCATTTATATCACCAGTTGGTCATGTTCATCTCAACACCTGTCTATCTTTGCACTACGGGCCAAAGATATTCATCAGGTAATCATTCATTTTTGCACTACAGGCCAAAGATATTCATCAAGTAATCATTCATCTTTGCACTACATGCCAAAGATATTCAGTTATATCACCATTTAGGACTGAAGATGATGAAAAATAATACGAATAACGGATCTAGTGAGATAAAGGACAAATATTAGAGAATTTATCCAGAGTTCAAGAATGAAGATCAAAACCTGGAATCCAATCAAAGATAATTTGGAAAGAAAAAAAATAATTTTTTTATCGTGAATAGTACCCTGTGAATAGTAACTCGTGAATAGTAACTCAACATGAAAAGATAAAAATTTCACAAGAAAGTTCAGACCAATATTCCAGTGAAATGATATTAGATGAAGCGCAAAACTCAAGAAATTTCTGATCATTTTAGGAATTATAGAAGCAATACTTACCGTAGTAAGTTTAGAGTTAGGAATCTGAAATGAAACAACATACGAAACTGCAAATGAATTTTCACCAGTCAAGCGGTAGTCCGCGCAGACAGATCATTTCCACAATTTAATAACAAATGAATACGAAGGGTTATTCACCAGGCATGCGGTAGTCCGCGTAGACAGGTTATTCTCACAGAATAATAAAGAAAGGAATAATAAAAGGATTTCACCATGCATGCGGTAGTCCGCGTAGACAGGTTAGTCCAACAGAATAATAAAGAATGAACTAACAACCCTTACGAGTATTGAAAGCAAATAACTCTCTTCATGAAACGAAAGAAATAATACCCCTTACCTTAATAAAAATTGGAGACTGCACTAGTGTAATAGCATAATACTCTTCTTCTTTCTCTCTTATTCTCTCTATACTTTCTCTCTTTATAGCTTTAGTGAATTGGTGAGAAATAATGAAGAAATGAGCTTCTATTATAGGCTCGGCAGAGTAAGGGTAAATAGTCTTTTGTCATAATTTATGACATCATCGCTTACATCATCGATCCTATGACATCATTGCTTACCTCATCGTTCCGATGACATCATTGCTTACATCATAAGAATTCAAATTCAATTTGTTCTCTTCCACCTCATTTTACTTTTATACCATGAATTTACTATAAAAAGTACCATTCAAATTATAAAAATTATACTATTATATAATCACATCATACTACTATAATGTAATATTATAATAATATATTTGAATGAATTATTTTATCGAAAAAGATAAAATACCAACTTTCACAAATGTCACATGCTAAAATTCCTCCGTTTAAATCCACATTGAATAAATATTTTCTTATCATATATATCAACAATTAATTATTCACAAATAATATTACAAAACTACAATATTGATAACCAGGTCGTTCCCAGGAAATAGGGATTTCGATAAGGAGTTCTCCTTACTGGCGCGCAATTAATTTAACTAATCCATTTCCTAGACAGAACTTCTTAGACATTGTCAATAATGCTGTCTAATAACTATTATTCAAATAATATGAATTATTGATTTGATATGTAATACTGTGCAGTGTTACTGTGATAATTATTGAATCAATAATATAAAATATCAACGGTAGGAATTATTGAATCATCATATAAAATATTGAACAGTAATACTGTAACAATTATTGAGTAGTGACTCGTTACGTAAGAATCAATAATTAGAATTACGTCCAATACCGTGTGCTACTGTGCAACACTGCGTATTACTGTATTTTAACCACAGGAATATTTCAACGAGTTTAACGATAAAAGTTTTGCCGTTATTTTTATAAAAAGGTTACTTTTGTTGTCGCTTTTCTATATCCGACAATTCATTTCGTTGTGGGATCCACCAATGACTGCGCCGTCGTACGAATATTCTCCGACAAAAGAATATTCTTCGAGCCAAACGATATTCTCCGACTACACGAATATTTTTATAACCACTTGCTTACTTTGTAAACATTTGCACATCTCACCCATAACTTATCATATTTATCAAATCAACAACTTACTATTTCAAAATAATATATAAAGAAAATTAAATCTTTATTCATAAAATTTTGGGTCTTACAAGAATGCCGCAGATATGCTCACAAAAGTCAGTTACAACAAAAAAGTTCAAGCATTGCTTGGACTTGATTCACTTCGTCAAATACTGAGTTTGTGGTGGAGTATCTAGGGAGAGAGATACATTCACAGACACGAAGAAGTTCATAATACGTAGTATTTGAAAAATATGAGCCAATGGTGGAGATTTTTGAATATTGGTTCCAATTTGGTCAAAGGCTTTCTCATCCATTTAACCTTAACATTTCTGTCCTCCCAAACCTAAAATGCTTGTCTCCTCCACTTCTTGCCCCATCCCCTCAATTTGTGGCTATAAAAGGAAGGCCAGTGGAATGGAAAAGACGCACCAACATTAGAGAGCAAGAGAGTTAGAGAGAGAAAGCTCAAGTTTGAGCATTAGATAGCTAGAGAGGTAGAGAGAAATAAACAGTTAGTTTATTCATTAATAGAGAGTTTGTAATCTTCATATTATTTTCATAGTGAATTTCTAAGATCTCTCCCCGTGATTTTTTCAATTGGGTTTTCACGTAAAATTCTTGTGTTATTATTTATATCTCATACAGTAACGTGTTTGTATTTATCTTAGTGTATTTGTGTGAGCCAGATTTCTCAACATCTTTCTTCAATTTTTTTCTTTTTTCCTTTGGTGTGTGCGCGCTCACGCGTGTCAAAAGTATGCCCAAGATGTGTCATATTAGTATTTGAGAAAACTAATTAATATAATTATTTTAGATAAAAAAAATTCCTTTTTAATTTACGAATATTAAAATTTGTTCTTTTCTTAATTATCGTGAAGATTATAACTAATGTGTGCATATATGAATTTAACATTTGAGGAAATACTTAACAACGTTTTTTACAGTTGATATTTCTTTTTCACGAGCACTAAGATTTATCTTATTTATATTTTAAAAATTATTCCATACTATGTTTTTACAATTAGCAAAAGAACAACCATATTAAGGGTGCATTCGGTCCTTATTTATTTTTTTTGAAGGTCAAATGAGTTGATCGACCATGTCAGGGTTCTAAGTGCAATATTTTGTTAACTAGAAGGGGTAATAACTGTTATTTAAATATCTAGGGGTAACCAGTGTTATTTTTCTTAGAAAAACGTACATGACAACATGAACATACCTCATCAAGGTGGACTTCAGCTGCAGCTTGAGAAATTGGTGTGGTTACATGATTCAGTAAGCAACTTGGGCTTAGAAGTACTGCTGATTTCACTTTGTCTACTTGCATCCCTTGAGAGAAGGAGGCCAAAAGCTATTGTTGTTCCCTGACCAATCATTAAACCAATCTCCATTTATAAATTTGCACAATTATTTTCAAAACTCATCTTTTAGTCGAGTAAAAGAAATTTTTGTTTTTGCGTAAGGAACTTTATATTACATTAGTTGTAATAAAACCATATTCCCTCAGTTTCACAAAAGTTGAATTAAGTACTCTAGTTACAATAAAAGATGAGTTAGTACACTAACTATACAAATGAAGAAAATAAAGTAATGGAAGCCCACATCAACAATTAAAAAAAATAAAAAATAAAAATCATAGTGGCAATTTGATCCTTACCAAGGAATGGCCGACATAGTGAACCTTCTGGCCAGTGTAATTGACACGAAATCAACTGAAGCTGGTAAATCATAAAGTACCATCTCATCCATGACCAGTCCCAAAATTCCTGCCAATTAACGCCAGGCCATAGACCTTCATTAACTAATTTCATTTGCATAAACTACATGTAATATTAGTTCTCTTACACTACTGTAATACTAGAAACACAAGTATACAATAAAAGAAAATATGATGAATTTATATATTATTTCTTGAAAAAAAAAACAATTGGAGAAAGGACAAATCTCTTAGTTTTCTAAGTTGTTTTTGGTTAAATGGCACTTCCGTCCTTTCAAGTTGCCGTCGAATGTCAAAATCGTCCTTAAAATTCATTTTGCATCAATTGGGTCCTCATTAAAGTGGCTAATTTGTGTCAGTTTGGTAACCTTTTTCAATTTTCACCTGAATCCACCAAAATTTGACCCGACCCATTTTTAAGGGCAATTTTGTCTTTAGCATTATTTAAAATAGTATTATTATTATAAATTAAAATACAAAAAAACTAAACATTGAAATTAAACTACAAATTAAAACCTATAATCCTTCCCCTTCCCTTCCCCCCCCTGACCCATTTTTTAAGGGCAATTTGTCTTTAGCATTATTTAAATAGTATTATTATTATAAATTAAAATACAAAAAATTAAACTACAAATTAAAACCTATAATCCTTCCCCTTCCCTTCCCCTTTCTCCCGTCTTCCTTGCTAGATCTGATTTGAACTAAATGCAATGACAAATCAACTTCAGATCAGCGAACAATATAAGATCACCAAACTGCTGAGTTAGATACGTTGAGTATCAAACAACAACATCACGTCAGAATAAAAGACAATTCCTGTTTCTCTATCCTTTTCTTTAATTAGTTTCTCCGAATATGAGGTAGAGGAGGACAATCATTCAGTATTGGTTTTCTAATCAGATCTTCCAGTCCAAAATATTACTTCTCGACTAATCCCAAAAATTATTCCAACCCCAAAAGAATCCCTTTCCAAGCAATCAATCACCGTAGGGAACCCCTTCATCGTCACAGACCATATCCAATGGCCATAGCTTATCCGTCAACACTTTAATTTTAAAAGTATAGATAGGTTAATACTATACTGAAGTCTTGACCTAATAAGTAAAAGTCTTGACTTAATAGGTTAAATTTTAGGTAGAGGTCATCCAACATGTGTGCGTTGCATTGGTGCTGAGCTCATGGTTTGATAGGCCCCAAATATGAAGTTGATATTCTATGGTAGAACACATTCGCAAGCCGCGTGTTATCTAGTTCACGTGGTGGAGCAAACAGAGTTTTCTTTAGTCTTGTCTAAAAGTTTGTGATGTCATTCCGGTCCGTACGGTTAAGCAAATTAAGTTTCTTTAGTCTTGACCGGAGTTTTGTGAAGAGAGAAAAAAGTGAGTATATATATTTTATTCAATCTATGAGATTGAGAAGAAAAGAAAAGAAAATTTACACTTTACTAATATACCCTTTTTATATGTAATAAAGGCATACTAACACAGCCTCAATAGTCTCCTAGTTTTCAATTTCATTGGAATTTTTGCCTGATAATGATACCTCTCAATCTCACTCTAAAATGAAATTTGTTGAACAAAACTACTAAAATTTCAACTGATAACTAAGACCTGTACTTTTTTTCTTCTTGGTTTTCCAGGAGAATAGTGGTGGTGCTGAGGAATATTCAAAGAAGCTAAAGCTCTATTCTTCCTGTCCAGGTTATTGTTCCTTCACCGCGTTTGAATTGCTCTCAGGTTGAAAGGGTAGGTTGTGTTTTGCTTTTCTTTTTATTTGGAAATTAATTGATTGATTTTGTTGCTTCCATTTTCTTGAAATTACCCAAAAATTGTTTTTTTAATACTCTGTCACTGGAAACCAGGGATTGACTATGAGAGTACAAGCAATTAATTTGTTCAAAGGAGAGCAGTTTCAGTCCTAGCAATTTGGTTCAAAGTAGAGCAGTAACAGGTCCCTAGGATATAATGGAAATAGTTTATGTTTAGTTGAAAATATCAGGGTGGAGTTAATATTATGAAGATATTACTAAATCAAGTTTTCATTTCTCTCTCAATCTTCTACATTTTTTAGGAATTTTTTTTTTGAAAGAAGTTAACAAGTTTTCCTTGACCATTTTTTCTTTTTTCTCTCGTGAAAAAAACTCCAAGGCACCCACTAACTTTATTTTCTAAAACTTTTTTTTTTTTAAACATAAAACTTTTATTTGTTTTGCTCTTATTTGAAACTCCAAGACATGGTGTGAATGATTTTATTAATTAGTTTGGGCAGATGATGGGGGTGATACCTTTAATCGGAGTATGTTTGTTCAGATTAATAGTTGTTTTTTTGTTTATTATTGATGTACATGGAAACACCAATTGGTAATTCAAAGCTTTTGCTTTAAATTAGATATTTAGTATTTTATTATAAAAAATTTAGTCTTTTACTATATTGTAATAATAGCTAATTTTTAAAAATAAAAATAATAATTAATTTTTAAAATTGTAAATTAATTTTTTTGGGTTTTGTATTTTAATAGTATATATGTAATATATATAATATATATATATATATATATATATATGAATATTGTAAAAGACAAATCTGCCCTTAAAAATGGGGTCGGGTCGAACTTTTGACAGATTTAGGTGAAAATTAGGAAAATGAACAGAATTAACACCAATTTGCCACGTTAAGAATCCAATTGATGAAAAAAATAAACTTTAGGGCTGACTTTGACATTCGATGACAATTTGGAGTCACATAAGTGTCATTCAACCATTATTTTTCAAATTCAGTTTGCTAATTAATTTTTCACATATTTTGTCCTCAAATAATATTTTTTTCACATTAGTCCCTAAAATCTTTTTTTACATTTAGTCTCCAGACTATAGTTGTTGAATTCTCACGTTTAGTCCTCAAATTATTGTTGTTTTTCATATTTAGTCCACTTTAATTGCTTTATTTTGTGAGAGCGGACTGAGATTGAAAGAATTATAATGTTTGTAGATGAAATACATGAAAGAATAGTTAAATGATGAAACGTGAAAATAATTATAATTTATGGACTAACGTAGTGGTTATCCCAAAAAAAAACTTATTTCAAAACTAGGCTCTACGTTGCTACCAATTAGCTAGTGAGGTTGGATATTGAAGAAGATTCTATGATTTTTATAGGGATTTCATTTCTTTTCTTCTTTGTTTTCTGATGTGGATAAAAATAATCCATCAATGGTAAAGTTGACACGTGTTATTTCTACATCCATATCAATGAAGGGCAATATAATACTTTTAATCGCGGAGTATTATAGAAGTATATTAAATCCAATAAAAGATAAAATGCTCATAATGTTTAATCAGTTAAGGATTGACAGCCTGAAAGGACTCTAAAACCTAAAAGGGTTCTAATTCCTAACTCTTGAACGAGATGACTCTCATGTTATAAATAAGGGACGTTCCAACACATTCAAGGTACACTATTTTACTCCCATAATAATTCTCTCTCTCCATATCGGTGTTTCTGACTTAAGCATAGAAGAGTACTCCCCGAGCCCCCCAATTCAAGTGGAATTTTTGCAGGTTTTTCAGCAAATTCAAAGCAGTTAAATGGTGTTCAGAATCAAAGTTCGTGGGTTGACCAAAATCCTAATTTGGAGCTACTGATTGACGGATTAGATTGACGTCGTCTGTAAGAATATGGGCAAAAAGTCATCTACTTCTCACAATTAAGAAAGTCAACATGGTGAATACCAATGCTTCAACGGGAAATCGAAACCCTTCACATCCACCACCTCCAAGCAATCCTGAACAAGAGGCAAACTATGCTCATGTTCCACAACCCTCTCATCATCACCCTTCCCCTCCTCATATCCATAAAGAACCCATCCATACTCATAGTGGACCATACCCTGATTGCTCCCAACGTCCAAACCAAGTGGACCTACGATCACAAATCATCAGAATCGAGGTGATCCAGATCTGCATAGACGAATTCAAAATAGTCGCCAACATAACAGAAGAAATAGCCCCAATAAGGGTGATCGCCCAAGGGAAGATGATAATGTTATTCACCAACTGAAGAAAAAATTAAACAATCTCCAAGAGCAATTGCAAGATGTGGAGAAGGGTCCTAGGCAGCCCCAAAGGACATAACATCATCAAAATAATAAGACTGTCAGTTCAAGACCAGTTGATAGACCTGATGCCCACGAGGAGGCAAGGATCGAAAAGGGAGGTACAAAAGCGATTCCAAGATCGACAAGGAATCCTACCGTCTCAAGTTCAAGGAGCGGGGACTGAACGAATGATGTATAAAGTAGGACATCCACTATTCACTCAGGATATCATGGATAAACCTCTCCCCAAAGGCTTTAAGATGCCGCAGATGGCTAAGTATGATGGAATAGGTGATCCCACAAATCATATACTCAATTTCGATGCCCTTTTGTTATTATATAATATCTCAGATGCAATAAAATGTAAAACTTTTCCCAACCCTAAAGGGTCGGCAGCCCAAACTTGGTACAAAAAACTTGCTCCAACCTCAATTAGTTCTTTTGATTAATTGAGTGAGTTATTTGTAATTAAATCAGTTTATTGGAGGAAAGACTCATGCTAAGAGTTCAACATCACTTATGTCTGTGGTTCAATAAAATGGAGAATCCCCGAGGGACTACTTGAACTGGTTTAAAAAATGATGTACTAAAAGTTTCCAATTTGGATCGATTCGTAACAGTGGTGGCTCTTACTAATGGAAGAATGAACGAACATCTAAAGGTGTCTTTAGTTAAGAATACTCCACAAATCATGTCGGAGCTTCATGAAAGTAGTATGTCATCAAGTCAATCACATTAGGTATGATAAACATTTATGTTGTAATCTTGTTCATTTATTAATAATAAAAAATCATTTATTTAAAGGCATTATTTATCCATGTTTAATTGGTTGAATTAATGGGGATAAACACATAGTTTTGGAGCAATACTTTTAGAATCATGAAGAGTTCATGCTAATGAGATCTTAAATCTAGATAGGTCAAAACTAAAATGTTCGTAATTGTAGGATCACTAATGTGGGGTTAGTTGATCCGGATAGATTAGTACATACTATGTTTGCTCTATTGTAGATGATGATTGATCTCATAATTATTTGTGTGGAGACATTAAGCAAGTATGTAGATGCTTATAGGATAATAAGTTCACTGAACGTGACTCGCTTAAAGGAACGCCTAATGGAGTTTTACTTACTTGACAGTAGCAGTTCCTATAGTGATAGTAGTACAAGTAATCCTTTAACTTGAGATCATCATAGTACCTTGTGCATTTTGAGTAATACTTTCTCATAT
The DNA here is from genome assembly GCA_020205555.1 of Panax stipuleanatus. Taxonomy (NCBI): domain Eukaryota; kingdom Viridiplantae; phylum Streptophyta; class Magnoliopsida; order Apiales; family Araliaceae; genus Panax; species Panax stipuleanatus. Next base: position 2,243 of record JAINUT010000064.1, on the reverse strand, counting down.
TCCTTAAGACAATTTGGTTATATAAAAGGATATGTTCAGGTATAATAAAGTGTACATAGAGATACTGTGAATGATCAACAAAGAATCTACCACTTTTAGTAAATGAATAAAATGTCATATGCGATTAGATAAATGATAACTCAAAAATCTATAGCCAGGGTGAATGGAAATTAGAAAGTAGTTTCTAATTTACATTAACCAGAGTTGTGCATTTTTGGAATCGAATGCATATGATCAAATAAATAAGAATTTTCAGAAATTTTATGTTTTATGTTTGATCGGGACATTGTCTGGTAGGAGGATTGAATTTTATTGTAACTATTTACTAAATAAGTTCTTTTTGATTAAACTTTGATTTCATATGAAAGTAGTATGCCCTCAAGCCAATCACATTGGATGTGATAAGCATTTACTTTGTAATCATATTTATTTATTAATAAATGAATTCATTTATTTAAGACATTTATTTATCAATGTTTAATTGGTTGAATTAAATAATTGTGATAAACTCAAGTTTTAGAGCAATACTTTTACAATCATGAAGAGTTCATGCTAATGAGTTTTAAATTATAGATAGCTCAAAACTAAAATTTTCCTAATCGTTAGATAACTAATGTGGTGTTACTGAGTCCAAATAGATTAGTACATACTATAATTGCTCTGTTGAAGATGATGATTGCTTTCATAATCATTTATGTGGAGACATTTAAAATAAGTATGTATGTGATGTAACGATTGTAACCTGAGTTAAATTGTGTAATAAAATATAAATATTTATCGAATAAAATAAATATTTTAATGGGAATTATTCTTGTGAATAATTTATTTGGTGTAATTCACTACAAGAAAACAGGTTAATTTCGACGGAACTAACCTCGACGAACTACAATCCGTCGAACTTAGCCTAATTAGGACGGAATAATTTGTCGGTCTTACGTCTGTCGAAAATAAATTATAACCGACGGAATTCCGTCGAACATACTATTGCCCCCATGGCGCGAGTTTTTCCGCCGGCGAAAAGTATTTTCGAGGGAATTATATTTTTTCGAGGGATATTTCGTCGGCATTACCGTAACGTCGAGGGACCATATTCCGACGGATATTCCGTCGGAAATAACTAAAAAACCTTAAATCGGACGACTTCTTCTCCAGCCCTCATTTCTCTCTCAGACTTCTCTCTCTCTCTCTCTCTCTCTCTCTCTCTCTCTCTCTCTCTCTCTCTCTCTCTCTCTCTCTCACTCTCCTCTCCGGCCAACCATCTCCCCCGGTCCCCCTCCCCCCGGCACAGCCCCCACGCCCCCCTCCCCCCTCCCGGCCCCTCCCCTGCATTTCTGCTGCTGTCCCTCACGCAGGCCGCTGCGGCTGTCCCTCACCTCCGGCCACCGCTCACTCCCTCCTCACGTGGCCGCCTCCTCCCTGCCGGTAGTCTCCTCCCTCTGCCTCCTCCCTTCTGGCTGTCGGTACAGACATTGATATTTTGCATTTTAGTTATTGATAATTTGTATGTTGATAATTGATAATTTGGGATTATTGATAATTTGGGATTATTGTATATTGCTAATTGATAATTTGGGATTCTTGTATATTGTATGAAGTTCTGCACAAATTTTTTGGCTGAAATTGGCATTGGCATATATGTTTGAATTGGGATTATTGTATATTGATGAATGTGATGAATTGGGATTAGTATATATGAATTTGGTATTGATTTCAAATAATGGTTTGAAATGGTATGAAATGGTATAATATTTGCTATTTCTGACAGAATTCTCGACGAAATTTCTGTCAAAATTCTTCATATGCAAAATTTGGTGGACCCTCTAAATTTTGTAAGAATTCCTAAATTGGCCAATATTAAATTTACATAATATATAATTAAATAGAATAAAATAAATAAAATAAAATAAAAATAAATAGAATAGAGTAAAATAGAACTATACTATACTATAAATATAAAATAAAAAATAAAAAAATAAAAACGGTGTAGTATAGTATAAATAATATAAAAAAAATATTAAGTAGTACTTGCTTAGTATTCTACAACCAAAGTAATATACTATACTATACTATAATAATAAATATAATATAATATAAAAATACTAAGTACTTGCTTAGTATACTATACTATAATAATATAAAAATAAATAAAATAAAATACTAAGTAGTACTTGCTTAGTATTCTACAACCAAAGTAAATTAATTTAAAATTAAATGAAATTAAAATAATACTTAGTTAGTTCTTG
>JAINUT010000098.1:0-29329 GCA_020205555.1 Panax stipuleanatus | reverse complement strand
AGTGGATTAGCATCAAAAAGAGACAATCATCACTAGTGCAGTCAAAATCGATCTGTAACCACACAAGTCCTTCATTAGGGAGGCCTTCATTTTTTATGTTGTTCTAATTGTCAAAAAGGTGATTATGAGTCCTATTAGTTCATTTTAGTTGAAATTAGCATCAAAAGAGCATCCCATCACTTTCGCGCCCAAACGATACGTAGATCTCACACAAGTCTTCATTTAGGGAGACCTTCATATTGTTTCATTGGTTGTTTCGAATTTACAAAGAAGTGGTGATTAAGAGCTGTGTTACTTCGTTCTAGTTTGATTAGCTTTAAAAAGGAGAAACCCATTACTATCTCGTCCAAAACCATGCGTACATCTCACACAAGTTTTTTAGTGAGACCTTCTTATTGTTTCATTAGTCAAATTATCAAAATATAGGTGATTATGAGTCCTATTACTTTGTTCTAGTTGAAATTAGCATCAAAGGAGCAACCACATCACTATCGCTCCAAAACGATGCGTAGATCTCACACAAGACTTCATTTAGGGAGGCCTTCATATTAATTCATTGGTTGTTTCGAATTTACAAAGAAGATGTGATTTAGAGTTGTATTACTTCGTTCTAGTTGAAATTAGCATCAAAGAAGCAATCCCATCACTATCGCGTCCAAAACAATGCGTAGATCTCACACAAGTCTTCATTTAGGGAGACCTTCATATTATTTCATTGGTTGTTTCGAATTTACAAAGAAAGATGGGTTAAAAGTTGTATTATTTCATTCTAGTTGAAATTAGAATCAAAAGGAGCATCCCATCACTATCGCGTCCAAAACAATGCGTAGATCTCACACAAGTCTTCATTTAGGGAGACCTTCATATTGTTCATTGGTTGTTTCGAATTTACAAAGAAAGTGGTGATTAAGAGTTGTATTACTTTGTTCTAGTTTGATTAGCGTCAAAAGGATAAACCCATGACAATCGCATCCAAAACCATGCGTACATCTCACACAAGTTTCATTTAGGGAGACCTTCTTATTGTTTCATTGGATATAATTGTCAAAATATAGGTGATTATGAATCCTATTACTTCGTTCTAGTTGAAATTAGCCTCAAAAGGAGCAATAACATCACTATCGCGTCCAAAACGATGCGTAGATCTCACACAAGTCTTCATTTAGGGAGACCTTCATATTGTTTCATTGGTTGTTTCGAATTTACAAAGAAAGAGGGGATTAAGAGTTGTATTACTTCGTTCTAGTTTGATTAGCGTCAAAAGGAGAAACCCATGACTATCGCGTCCAAAACCATGCGTACATCTCACACAAGTCTTCATTTAGGGAGACCTTCTTATTGTTTCATTGGTTCTCTAAAATTGTCAAAGAAAGAGGTGATTAAGAGTCCTATTAATTCGTTCTAATTTGATTAGCATCAAAAGGACCAAAGCAATGATCATCGCGTTAAAAACGATGCGTACATGTCAAACAAGTCTTGATTTAGGGAGACTTTCTTAATGTTTAATTGGTTTCTCTCAAATTGTCAAAGAAAGAGGTGATTATGAGTTCTATGACTTCGTTCTAGTTTGATTAACATCAAAAGGTGCAATCCTATCACTAGTGCATTCAAAACGATTCGTACATCTCACACAAGTTTTTATTTTGGGAGACCTTATTGTTTGATTAGTTCTCTCAAATTGTTAAAATATAGGTGATTATGAGTTCTATTACTTCGTTCTAGTTGAAATTAGCATCAAAAGGAGCTATCTCATCACTATCGCGTCCAAAACGATGCGTAGATCTCACACAAGTCTTCATTTAGGGAGACCTTCATATTGTTTCATTGGTTGTTTTGAATTTACAAAGAAAGTGGTGATTAAGAGATTGTATTACTTCGTTCTAGTTGATTAGCTTTAAAAAGGAGAAACCCATGACTATCGCGTCCAAAACCATGCGTACATCTCACACAAGTCTTCATTTAGGGAGACTTTCTTATTGTTTCATTAGTTCTCTCAAATTATCAAAATATAGGTGATTATGAGTCCTATTCCTTCGTTCTAGTTGAAATTAGCATCAAAAGGAGCAATCACATCACTATCGCGTCCAAAACGATGCGTATATCTCACACAAGTCTTCATTTACCTTCATATTGTTTCATTGGTTGTTTCGAATTTACAAAGAAAGATGTGATTAAGAGTTGTATTAGTTCGTTGTAGTTTGATTAGCGTCAAAAGTTGAAACCCATGACTATCTCGTCCAAAACCATGCGTACATCTCACACAAGTCTTCATTTAGGGAGACCTTCTTATTGTTTCATTAGTTCTTTAAAATTGTCAAAGAAATAGGTTATTAGGAGTACTATTAATTCGTTCTAATTTGATTAGCATCAAAAGGACCAAATCAATGACCATCGCGTTAAAAACGATGCGTACATATCACACAAGTCTTGATTTAGGGAGACCTTCTTATTGTTTCATTGGTTCTCTCAAATTGTCAAAGAAAGAGGTGATTATGAGTCCTATGACTTCGTTCTAGTTGGATTAGCATCAAAAGGAGCAATCTTATCACTAGTGCAGTCAAATCGATCTGTACACTTCACACAAGTCTTCATTTAGGGAGACATTCTTATTGTTTGATTAGTTCTCTCAAATTGTCAAAATATAGGTGATTATGAGTCCTATTAGTTCATTTTAGTTGAAATTAGCATCAAAAGGAGCAATCCCATCACTTTCGCGCCCAAAACGATACGTAGATCTCACACAAGTCTTCATTTAGGGAGACCTTCATATTGTTTCATTGGTTGTTTCGAATTTACAAAGAAAGTGGTGATTAAGAGACTGTGTTACTTCGTTCTAGTTTGATTAGCTTTAAAAAGGAGAAACCCATTACTATCTCGTCCAAAACCATGCGTACATCTCACACAAGTCTTCATTTAGTGAGACCTTCTTATTGTTTCATTAGTTCTCTCAAATTATCAAAATATAGGTGATTATGAGTCCTATTACTTTGTTCTAGTTGAAATTAGCATCAAAAGGAGCAACCACATCACTATCGCGTCCAAAACGATGCGTAGATCTCACACAAGACTTCATTTAGGGAGGCCTTCATATTAATTCATTGGTTGTTTCGAATTTACAAAGAAAGATGTGATTTAGAGTTGTATTACTTCGTTCTAGTTGAAATTAGCATCAAAAGAAGCAATCCCATCACTATCGCGTCCAAAACAATGCGTAGATCTCACACAAGTCTTCATTTAGGGAGACCTTCATATTATTTCATTGGTTGTTTCGAATTTACAAAGAAAGATGTGGTTAAAAGTTGTATTATTTCATTCTAGTTGAAATTAGAATCAAAAGGAGCAATCCCATCACTATCGCGTCCAAAACAATGCGTAGATCTCACACAAGTCTTCATTTAGGGAGACCTTCATATTGTTTCATTGGTTGTTTCGAATTTACAAAGAAAGTGGTGATTAAGAGTTGTATTACTTTGTTCTAGTTTGATTAGCGTCAAAAGGATAAACCCATGACAATCGCATCCAAAACCATGCGTACATCTCACACAAGTTTTCATTTAGGGAGACCTTCTTATTGTTTCATTGGATATAATTGTCAAAATATAGGTGATTATGAATCCTATTACTTCGTTCTAGTTGAAATTAGCCTCAAAAGGAGCAATAACATCACTATCGCGTCCAAAACGATGCGTAGATCTCACACAAGTCTTCATTTAGGGAGACCTTCATATTGTTTCATTGGCTTGTTTCGAATTTACAAAGAAAGAGGGGATTAAGAGTTGTATTACTTCGTTCTAGTTTGATTAGCGTCAAAAGGAGAAACCCATGACTATCGCGTCCAAAACCATGCGTACATCTCACACAAGTCTTCATTTAGGGAGACCTTCTTATTGTTTCATTGGTTCTCTAAAATTGTCAAAGAAAGAGGTGATTAAGAGTCCTATTAATTCGTTCTAATTTGATTAGCATCAAAAGGACCAAAGCAATGATCATCGCGTTAAAAACGATGCGTACATGTCAAACAAGTCTTGATTTAGGGAGACTTTCTTAATGTTTAATTGGTTCTCTCAAATTGTCAAAGAAAGAGGTGATTATGAGTTCTATGACTTCGTTCTAGTTTGATTAACATCAAAAGGTGCAATCCTATCACTAGTGCATTCAAAACGATTCGTACATCTCACACAAGTTTTTATTTTGGGAGACCTTATTGTTTGATTAGTTCTCTCAAATTGTTAAAATATAGGTGATTATGAGTTCTATTACTTCGTTCTAGTTGAAATTAGCATCAAAAGGAGCTATCTCATCACTATCGCGTCCAAAACGATGCGTAGATCTCACACAAGTCTTCATTTAGGGAGACCTTGATATTGTTTCATTGGTTGTTTTGAATTTACAAAGAAAGTGGTGATTAAGAGATTGTATTACTTCGTTCTAGTTGATTAGCTTTAAAAAGGAGAAACCCATGACTATCGCGTCCAAAACCATGCGTACATCTCACACAAGTCTTCATTTAGGGAGACTTTCTTATTGTTTCATTAGTTCTCTCAAATTATCAAAATATAGGTGATTATGAGTCCTATTCCTTCGTTCTAGTTGAAATTAGCATCAAAAGGAGCAATCACATCACTATCGCGTCCAAAACGATGCGTATATCTCACACAAGTCTTCATTTACCTTCATATTGTTTCATTGGTTGTTTCGAATTTACAAAGAAAGATGTGATTAAGAGTTGTATTAGTTCGTTGTAGTTTGATTAGCGTCAAAAGTTGAAACCCATGACTATCTCGTCCAAAACCATGCGTACATCTCACACAAGTCTTCATTTAGGGAGACCTTCTTATTGTTTCATTAGTTCTTTAAAATTGTCAAAGAAATAGGTTATTAGGAGTACTATTAATTCGTTCTAATTTGATTAGCATCAAAAGGACCAAATCAATGACCATCGCGTTAAAAACGATGCGTACATATCACACAAGTCTTGATTTAGGGAGACCTTCTTATTGTTTCATTGGTTCTCTCAAATTGTCAAAGAAAGAGGTGATTATGAGTCCTATGACTTCGTTCTAGTTGGATTAGCATCAAAAGGAGCAATCTTATCACTAGTGCAGTCAAATCGATCTGTACACTTCACACAAGTCTTCATTTAGGGAGACATTCTTATTGTTTGATTAGTTCTCTCAAATTGTCAAAATATAGGTGATTATGAGTCCTATTAGTTCATTTTAGTTGAAATTAGCATCAAAAGGAGCAATCCCATCACTTTCGCGCCCAAAACGATACGTAGATCTCACACAAGTCTTCATTTAGGGAGACCTTCATATTGTTTCATTGGTTGTTTCGAATTTACAAAGAAAGTGGTGATTAAGAGACTGTGTTACTTCGTTCTAGTTTGATTAGCTTTAAAAAGGAGAAACCCATTACTATCTCGTCCAAAACCATGCGTACATCTCACACAAGTCTTCATTTAGTGAGACCTTCTTATTGTTTCATTAGTTCTCTCAAATTATCAAAATATAGGTGATTATGAGTCCTATTACTTTGTTCTAGTTGAAATTAGCATCAAAAGGAGCAACCACATCACTATCGCGTCCAAAACGATGCGTAGATCTCACACAAGACTTCATTTAGGGAGGCCTTCATATTAATTCATTGGTTGTTTCGAATTTACAAAGAAAGATGTGATTTAGAGTTGTATTACTTCGTTCTAGTTGAAATTAGCATCAAAAGAAGCAATCCCATCACTATCGCGTCCAAAACAATGCGTAGATCTCACACAAGTCTTCATTTAGGGAGACCTTCATATTATTTCATTGGTTGTTTCGAATTTACAAAGAAAGATGTGGTTAAAAGTTGTATTATTTCATTCTAGTTGAAATTAGAATCAAAAGGAGCAATCCCATCACTATCGCGTCCAAAACAATGCGTAGATCTCACACAAGTCTTCATTTAGGGAGACCTTCATATTGTTTCATTGGTTGTTTCGAATTTACAAAGAAAGTGGTGATTAAGAGTTGTATTACTTTGTTCTAGTTTGATTAGCGTCAAAAGGATAAACCCATGACAATCGCATCCAAAACCATGCGTACATCTCACACAAGTTTTCATTTAGGGAGACCTTCTTATTGTTTCATTGGATATAATTGTCAAAATATAGGTGATTATGAATCCTATTACTTCGTTCTAGTTGAAATTAGCCTCAAAAGGAGCAATAACATCACTATCGCGTCCAAAACGATGCGTAGATCTCACACAAGTCTTCATTTAGGGAGACCTTCATATTGTTTCATTGGCTGTTTCGAATTTACAAAGAAAGAGGGGATTAAGAGTTGTATTACTTTCGTTCTAGTTTGATTAGCGTCAAAAGGAGAAACCCATGACTATCGCGTCCAAAACCATGCGTACATCTCACACAAAGTCTTCATTTAGGGAGACCTTCTTATTGTTTCATTGGTTCTCTAAAATTGTCAAAGAAAGAGGTGATTAAGAGTCCTATTAATTCGTTCTAATTTGATTAGCATCAAAAGGACCAAAGCAATGATCATCGCGTTAAAAACGATGCGTACATGTCAAACAAGTCTTGATTTAGGGAGACTTTCTTAATGTTTAATTGGTTCTCTCAAATTGTCAAAGAAAGAGGTGATTATGAGTTCTATGACTTCGTTCTAGTTTGATTAACATCAAAAGGTGCAATCCTATCACTAGTGCATTCAAAACGATTCGTACATCTCACACAAGTTTTTATTTTGGGAGACCTTATTGTTTGATTAGTTCTCTCAAATTGTTAAAATATAGGTGATTATGAGTTCTATTACTTCGTTCTAGTTGAAATTAGCATCAAAAGGAGCTATCTCATCACTATCGCGTCCAAAACGATGCGTAGATCTCACACAAGTCTTCATTTAGGGAGACCTTGATATTGTTTCATTGGTTGTTTTGAATTTACAAAGAAAGTGGTGATTAAGAGATTGTATTACTTCGTTCTAGTTGATTAGCTTTAAAAAGGAGAAACCCATGACTATCGCGTCCAAAACCATGCGTACATCTCACACAAGTCTTCATTTAGGGAGACTTTCTTATTGTTTCATTAGTTCTCTCAAATTATCAAAATATAGGTGATTATGAGTCCTATTCCTTCGTTCTAGTTGAAATTAGCATCAAAAGGAGCAATCACATCACTATCGCGTCCAAAACGATGCGTATATCTCACACAAGTCTTCATTTACCTTCATATTGTTTCATTGGTTGTTTCGAATTTACAAAGAAAGATGTGATTAAGAGTTGTATTAGTTCGTTGTAGTTTGATTAGCGTCAAAAGTTGAAACCCATGACTATCTCGTCCAAAACCATGCGTACATCTCACACAAGTCTTCATTTAGGGAGACCTTCTTATTGTTTCATTAGTTCTTTAAAATTGTCAAAGAAATAGGTTATTAGGAGTACTATTAATTCGTTCTAATTTGATTAGCATCAAAAGGACCAAATCAATGACCATCGCGTTAAAAACGATGCGTACATATCACACAAGTCTTGATTTAGGGAGACCTTCTTATTGTTTCATTGGTTCTCTCAAATTGTCAAAGAAAGAGGTGATTATGAGTCCTATGACTTCGTTCTAGTTGGATTAGCATCAAAAGGAGCAATCTTATCACTAGTGCAGTCAAATCGATCTGTACACTTCACACAAGTCTTCATTTAGGGAGACATTCTTATTGTTTGATTAGTTCTCTCAAATTGTCAAAATATAGGTGATTATGAGTCCTATTAGTTCATTTTAGTTGAAATTAGCATCAAAAGGAGCAATCCCATCACTTTCGCGCCCAAAACGATACGTAGATCTCACACAAGTCTTCATTTAGGGAGACCTTCATATTGTTTCATTGGTTGTTTCGAATTTACAAAGAAAGTGGTGATTAAGAGACTGTGTTACTTCGTTCTAGTTTGATTAGCTTTAAAAAGGAGAAACCCATTACTATCTCGTCCAAAACCATGCGTACATCTCACACAAGTCTTCATTTAGTGAGACCTTCTTATTGTTTCATTAGTTCTCTCAAATTATCAAAATATAGGTGATTATGAGTCCTATTACTTTGTTCTAGTTGAAATTAGCATCAAAAGGAGCAACCACATCACTATCGCGTCCAAAACGATGCGTAGATCTCACACAAGACTTCATTTAGGGAGGCCTTCATATTAATTCATTGGTTGTTTCGAATTTACAAAGAAAGATGTGATTTAGAGTTGTATTACTTCGTTCTAGTTGAAATTAGCATCAAAAGAAGCAATCCCATCACTATCGCGTCCAAAACAATGCGTAGATCTCACACAAGTCTTCATTTAGGGAGACCTTCATATTATTTCATTGGTTGTTTCGAATTTACAAAGAAAGATGTGGTTAAAAGTTGTATTATTTCATTCTAGTTGAAATTAGAATCAAAAGGAGCAATCCCATCACTATCGCGTCCAAAACAATGCGTAGATCTCACACAAGTCTTCATTTAGGGAGACCTTCATATTGTTTCATTGGTTGTTTCGAATTTACAAAGAAAGTGGTGATTAAGAGTTGTATTACTTTGTTCTAGTTTGATTAGCGTCAAAAGGATAAACCCATGACAATCGCATCCAAAACCATGCGTACATCTCACACAAGTTTTCATTTAGGGAGACCTTCTTATTGTTTCATTGGATATAATTGTCAAAATATAGGTGATTATGAATCCTATTACTTCGTTCTAGTTGAAATTAGCCTCAAAAGGAGCAATAACATCACTATCGCGTCCAAAACGATGCGTAGATCTCACACAAGTCTTCATTTAGGGAGACCTTCATATTGTTTCATTGGTTGTTTCGAATTTACAAAGAAAGAGGGGATTAAGAGTTGTATTACTTCGTTCTAGTTTGATTAGCGTCAAAAGGAGAAACCCATGACTATCGCGTCCAAAACCATGCGTACATCTCACACAAGTCTTCATTTAGGGAGACCTTCTTATTGTTTCATTGGTTCTCTAAAATTGTCAAAGAAAGAGGTGATTAAGAGTCCTATTAATTCGTTCTAATTTGATTAGCATCAAAAGGACCAAAGCAATGATCATCGCGTTAAAAACGATGCGTACATGTCAAACAAGTCTTGATTTAGGGAGACTTTCTTAATGTTTAATTGGTTCTCTCAAATTGTCAAAGAAAGAGGTGATTATGAGTTCTATGACTTCGTTCTAGTTTGATTAACATCAAAAGGTGCAATCCTATCACTAGTGCATTCAAAACGATTCGTACATCTCACACAAGTTTTTATTTTGGGAGACCTTATTGTTTGATTAGTTCTCTCAAATTGTTAAAATATAGGTGATTATGAGTTCTATTACTTCGTTCTAGTTGAAATTAGCATCAAAAGGAGCTATCTCATCACTATCGCGTCCAAAACGATGCGTAGATCTCACACAAGTCTTCATTTAGGGAGACCTTGATATTGTTTCATTGGTTGTTTTGAATTTACAAAGAAAGTGGTGATTAAGAGATTGTATTACTTCGTTCTAGTTGATTAGCTTTAAAAAGGAGAAACCCATGACTATCGCGTCCAAAACCATGCGTACATCTCACACAAGTCTTCATTTAGGGAGACTTTCTTATTGTTTCATTAGTTCTCTCAAATTATCAAAATATAGGTGATTATGAGTCCTATTCCTTCGTTCTAGTTGAAATTAGCATCAAAAGGAGCAATCACATCACTATCGCGTCCAAAACGATGCGTATATCTCACACAAGTCTTCATTTACCTTCATATTGTTTCATTGGTTGTTTCGAATTTACAAAGAAAGATGTGATTAAGAGTTGTATTAGTTCGTTGTAGTTTGATTAGCGTCAAAAGTTGAAACCCATGACTATCTCGTCCAAAACCATGCGTACATCTCACACAAGTCTTCATTTAGGGAGACCTTCTTATTGTTTCATTAGTTCTTTAAAATTGTCAAAGAAATAGGTTATTAGGAGTACTATTAATTCGTTCTAATTTGATTAGCATCAAAAGGACCAAATCAATGACCATCGCGTTAAAAACGATGCGTACATATCACACAAGTCTTGATTTAGGGAGACCTTCTTATTGTTTCATTGGTTCTCTCAAATTGTCAAAGAAAGAGGTGATTATGAGTCCTATGACTTCGTTCTAGTTGGATTAGCATCAAAAGGAGCAATCTTATCACTAGTGCAGTCAAATCGATCTGTACACTTCACACAAGTCTTCATTTAGGGAGACATTCTTATTGTTTGATTAGTTCTCTCAAATTGTCAAAATATAGGTGATTATGAGTCCTATTAGTTCATTTTAGTTGAAATTAGCATCAAAAGGAGCAATCCCATCACTTTCGCGCCCAAAACGATACGTAGATCTCACACAAGTCTTCATTTAGGGAGACCTTCATATTGTTTCATTGGTTGTTTCGAATTTACAAAGAAAGTGGTGATTAAGAGACTGTGTTACTTCGTTCTAGTTTGATTAGCTTTAAAAAGGAGAAACCCATTACTATCTCGTCCAAAACCATGCGTACATCTCACACAAGTCTTCATTTAGTGAGACCTTCTTATTGTTTCATTAGTTCTCTCAAATTATCAAAATATAGGTGATTATGAGTCCTATTACTTTGTTCTAGTTGAAATTAGCATCAAAAGGAGCAACCACATCACTATCGCGTCCAAAACGATGCGTAGATCTCACACAAGACTTCATTTAGGGAGGCCTTCATATTAATTCATTGGTTGTTTCGAATTTACAAAGAAAGATGTGATTTAGAGTTGTATTACTTCGTTCTAGTTGAAATTAGCATCAAAAGAAGCAATCCCATCACTATCGCGTCCAAAACAATGCGTAGATCTCACACAAGTCTTCATTTAGGGAGACCTTCATATTATTTCATTGGTTGTTTCGAATTTACAAAGAAAGATGTGGTTAAAAGTTGTATTATTTCATTCTAGTTGAAATTAGAATCAAAAGGAGCAATCCCATCACTATCGCGTCCAAAACAATGCGTAGATCTCACACAAGTCTTCATTTAGGGAGACCTTCATATTGTTTCATTGGTTGTTTCGAATTTACAAAGAAAGTGGTGATTAAGAGTTGTATTACTTTGTTCTAGTTTGATTAGCGTCAAAAGGATAAACCCATGACAATCGCATCCAAAACCATGCGTACATCTCACACAAGTTTTCATTTAGGGAGACCTTCTTATTGTTTCATTGGATATAATTGTCAAAATATAGGTGATTATGAATCCTATTACTTCGTTCTAGTTGAAATTAGCCTCAAAAGGAGCAATAACATCACTATCGCGTCCAAAACGATGCGTAGATCTCACACAAGTCTTCATTTAGGGAGACCTTCATATTGTTTCATTGGCTTGTTTCGAATTTACAAAGAAAGAGGGGATTAAGAGTTGTATTACTTCGTTCTAGTTTGATTAGCGTCAAAAGGAGAAACCCATGACTATCGCGTCCAAAACCATGCGTACATCTCACACAAGTCTTCATTTAGGGAGACCTTCTTATTGTTTCATTGGTTCTCTAAAATTGTCAAAGAAAGAGGTGATTAAGAGTCCTATTAATTCGTTCTAATTTGATTAGCATCAAAAGGACCAAAGCAATGATCATCGCGTTAAAAACGATGCGTACATGTCAAACAAGTCTTGATTTAGGGAGACTTTCTTAATGTTTAATTGGTTCTCTCAAATTGTCAAAGAAAGAGGTGATTATGAGTTCTATGACTTCGTTCTAGTTTGATTAACATCAAAAGGTGCAATCCTATCACTAGTGCATTCAAAACGATTCGTACATCTCACACAAGTTTTTATTTTGGGAGACCTTATTGTTTGATTAGTTCTCTCAAATTGTTAAAATATAGGTGATTATGAGTTCTATTACTTCGTTCTAGTTGAAATTAGCATCAAAAGGAGCTATCTCATCACTATCGCGTCCAAAACGATGCGTAGATCTCACACAAGTCTTCATTTAGGGAGACCTTGATATTGTTTCATTGGTTGTTTTGAATTTACAAAGAAAGTGGTGATTAAGAGATTGTATTACTTCGTTCTAGTTGATTAGCTTTAAAAAGGAGAAACCCATGACTATCGCGTCCAAAACCATGCGTACATCTCACACAAGTCTTCATTTAGGGAGACTTTCTTATTGTTTCATTAGTTCTCTCAAATTATCAAAATATAGGTGATTATGAGTCCTATTCCTTCGTTCTAGTTGAAATTAGCATCAAAAGGAGCAATCACATCACTATCGCGTCCAAAACGATGCGTATATCTCACACAAGTCTTCATTTACCTTCATATTGTTTCATTGGTTGTTTCGAATTTACAAAGAAAGATGTGATTAAGAGTTGTATTAGTTCGTTGTAGTTTGATTAGCGTCAAAAGTTGAAACCCATGACTATCTCGTCCAAAACCATGCGTACATCTCACACAAGTCTTCATTTAGGGAGACCTTCTTATTGTTTCATTAGTTCTTTAAAATTGTCAAAGAAATAGGTTATTAGGAGTACTATTAATTCGTTCTAATTTGATTAGCATCAAAAGGACCAAATCAATGACCATCGCGTTAAAAACGATGCGTACATATCACACAAGTCTTGATTTAGGGAGACCTTCTTATTGTTTCATTGGTTCTCTCAAATTGTCAAAGAAAGAGGTGATTATGAGTCCTATGACTTCGTTCTAGTTGGATTAGCATCAAAAGGAGCAATCTTATCACTAGTGCAGTCAAATCGATCTGTACACTTCACACAAGTCTTCATTTAGGGAGACATTCTTATTGTTTGATTAGTTCTCTCAAATTGTCAAAATATAGGTGATTATGAGTCCTATTAGTTCATTTTAGTTGAAATTAGCATCAAAAGGAGCAATCCCATCACTTTCGCGCCCAAAACGATACGTAGATCTCACACAAGTCTTCATTTAGGGAGACCTTCATATTGTTTCATTGGTTGTTTCGAATTTACAAAGAAAGTGGTGATTAAGAGACTGTGTTACTTCGTTCTAGTTTGATTAGCTTTAAAAAGGAGAAACCCATTACTATCTCGTCCAAAACCATGCGTACATCTCACACAAGTCTTCATTTAGTGAGACCTTCTTATTGTTTCATTAGTTCTCTCAAATTATCAAAATATAGGTGATTATGAGTCCTATTACTTTGTTCTAGTTGAAATTAGCATCAAAAGGAGCAACCACATCACTATCGCGTCCAAAACGATGCGTAGATCTCACACAAGACTTCATTTAGGGAGGCCTTCATATTAATTCATTGGTTGTTTCGAATTTACAAAGAAAGATGTGATTTAGAGTTGTATTACTTCGTTCTAGTTGAAATTAGCATCAAAAGAAGCAATCCCATCACTATCGCGTCCAAAACAATGCGTAGATCTCACACAAGTCTTCATTTAGGGAGACCTTCATATTATTTCATTGGTTGTTTCGAATTTACAAAGAAAGATGTGGTTAAAAGTTGTATTATTTCATTCTAGTTGAAATTAGAATCAAAAGGAGCAATCCCATCACTATCGCGTCCAAAACAATGCGTAGATCTCACACAAGTCTTCATTTAGGGAGACCTTCATATTGTTTCATTGGTTGTTTCGAATTTACAAAGAAAGTGGTGATTAAGAGTTGTATTACTTTGTTCTAGTTTGATTAGCGTCAAAAGGATAAACCCATGACAATCGCATCCAAAACCATGCGTACATCTCACACAAGTTTTCATTTAGGGAGACCTTCTTATTGTTTCATTGGATATAATTGTCAAAATATAGGTGATTATGAATCCTATTACTTCGTTCTAGTTGAAATTAGCCTCAAAAGGAGCAATAACATCACTATCGCGTCCAAAACGATGCGTAGATCTCACACAAGTCTTCATTTAGGGAGACCTTCATATTGTTTCATTGGTTGTTTCGAATTTACAAAGAAAGAGGGGATTAAGAGTTGTATTACTTCGTTCTAGTTTGATTAGCGTCAAAAGGAGAAACCCATGACTATCGCGTCCAAAACCATGCGTACATCTCACACAAGTCTTCATTTAGGGAGACCTTCTTATTGTTTCATTGGTTCTCTAAAATTGTCAAAGAAAGAGGTGATTAAGAGTCCTATTAATTCGTTCTAATTTGATTAGCATCAAAAGGACCAAAGCAATGATCATCGCGTTAAAAACGATGCGTACATGTCAAACAAGTCTTGATTTAGGGAGACTTTCTTAATGTTTAATTGGTTCTCTCAAATTGTCAAAGAAAGAGGTGATTATGAGTTCTATGACTTCGTTCTAGTTTGATTAACATCAAAAGGTGCAATCCTATCACTAGTGCATTCAAAACGATTCGTACATCTCACACAAGTTTTTATTTTGGGAGACCTTATTGTTTGATTAGTTCTCTCAAATTGTTAAAATATAGGTGATTATGAGTTCTATTACTTCGTTCTAGTTGAAATTAGCATCAAAAGGAGCTATCTCATCACTATCGCGTCCAAAACGATGCGTAGATCTCACACAAGTCTTCATTTAGGGAGACCTTGATATTGTTTCATTGGTTGTTTTGAATTTACAAAGAAAGTGGTGATTAAGAGATTGTATTACTTCGTTCTAGTTGATTAGCTTTAAAAAGGAGAAACCCATGACTATCGCGTCCAAAACCATGCGTACATCTCACACAAGTCTTCATTTAGGGAGACTTTCTTATTGTTTCATTAGTTCTCTCAAATTATCAAAATATAGGTGATTATGAGTCCTATTCCTTCGTTCTAGTTGAAATTAGCATCAAAAGGAGCAATCACATCACTATCGCGTCCAAAACGATGCGTATATCTCACACAAGTCTTCATTTACCTTCATATTGTTTCATTGGTTGTTTCGAATTTACAAAGAAAGATGTGATTAAGAGTTGTATTAGTTCGTTGTAGTTTGATTAGCGTCAAAAGTTGAAACCCATGACTATCTCGTCCAAAACCATGCGTACATCTCACACAAGTCTTCATTTAGGGAGACCTTCTTATTGTTTCATTAGTTCTTTAAAATTGTCAAAGAAATAGGTTATTAGGAGTACTATTAATTCGTTCTAATTTGATTAGCATCAAAAGGACCAAATCAATGACCATCGCGTTAAAAACGATGCGTACATATCACACAAGTCTTGATTTAGGGAGACCTTCTTATTGTTTCATTGGTTCTCTCAAATTGTCAAAGAAAGAGGTGATTATGAGTCCTATGACTTCGTTCTAGTTGGATTAGCATCAAAAGGAGCAATCTTATCACTAGTGCAGTCAAATCGATCTGTACACTTCACACAAGTCTTCATTTAGGGAGACATTCTTATTGTTTGATTAGTTCTCTCAAATTGTCAAAATATAGGTGATTATGAGTCCTATTAGTTCATTTTAGTTGAAATTAGCATCAAAAGGAGCAATCCCATCACTTTCGCGCCCAAAACGATACGTAGATCTCACACAAGTCTTCATTTAGGGAGACCTTCATATTGTTTCATTGGTTGTTTCGAATTTACAAAGAAAGTGGTGATTAAGAGACTGTGTTACTTCGTTCTAGTTTGATTAGCTTTAAAAAGGAGAAACCCATTACTATCTCGTCCAAAACCATGCGTACATCTCACACAAGTCTTCATTTAGTGAGACCTTCTTATTGTTTCATTAGTTCTCTCAAATTATCAAAATATAGGTGATTATGAGTCCTATTACTTTGTTCTAGTTGAAATTAGCATCAAAAGGAGCAACCACATCACTATCGCGTCCAAAACGATGCGTAGATCTCACACAAGACTTCATTTAGGGAGGCCTTCATATTAATTCATTGGTTGTTTCGAATTTACAAAGAAAGATGTGATTTAGAGTTGTATTACTTCGTTCTAGTTGAAATTAGCATCAAAAGAAGCAATCCCATCACTATCGCGTCCAAAACAATGCGTAGATCTCACACAAGTCTTCATTTAGGGAGACCTTCATATTATTTCATTGGTTGTTTCGAATTTACAAAGAAAGATGTGGTTAAAAGTTGTATTATTTCATTCTAGTTGAAATTAGAATCAAAAGGAGCAATCCCATCACTATCGCGTCCAAAACAATGCGTAGATCTCACACAAGTCTTCATTTAGGGAGACCTTCATATTGTTTCATTGGTTGTTTCGAATTTACAAAGAAAGTGGTGATTAAGAGTTGTATTACTTTGTTCTAGTTTGATTAGCGTCAAAAGGATAAACCCATGACAATCGCATCCAAAACCATGCGTACATCTCACACAAGTTTTCATTTAGGGAGACCTTCTTATTGTTTCATTGGATATAATTGTCAAAATATAGGTGATTATGAATCCTATTACTTCGTTCTAGTTGAAATTAGCCTCAAAAGGAGCAATAACATCACTATCGCGTCCAAAACGATGCGTAGATCTCACACAAGTCTTCATTTAGGGAGACCTTCATATTGTTTCATTGGTTGTTTCGAATTTACAAAGAAAGAGGGGATTAAGAGTTGTATTACTTCGTTCTAGTTTGATTAGCGTCAAAAGGAGAAACCCATGACTATCGCGTCCAAAACCATGCGTACATCTCACACAAGTCTTCATTTAGGGAGACCTTCTTATTGTTTCATTGGTTCTCTAAAATTGTCAAAGAAAGAGGTGATTAAGAGTCCTATTAATTCGTTCTAATTTGATTAGCATCAAAAGGACCAAAGCAATGATCATCGCGTTAAAAACGATGCGTACATGTCAAACAAGTCTTGATTTAGGGAGACTTTCTTAATGTTTAATTGGTTTCTCTCAAATTGTCAAAGAAAGAGGTGATTATGAGTTCTATGACTTCGTTCTAGTTTGATTAACATCAAAAGGTGCAATCCTATCACTAGTGCATTCAAAACGATTCGTACATCTCACACAAGTTTTTATTTTGGGAGACCTTATTGTTTGATTAGTTCTCTCAAATTGTTAAAATATAGGTGATTATGAGTTCTATTACTTCGTTCTAGTTGAAATTAGCATCAAAAGGAGCTATCTCATCACTATCGCGTCCAAAACGATGCGTAGATCTCACACAAGTCTTCATTTAGGGAGACCTTCATATTGTTTCATTGGTTGTTTTGAATTTACAAAGAAAGTGGTGATTAAGAGATTGTATTACTTCGTTCTAGTTGATTAGCTTTAAAAAGGAGAAACCCATGACTATCGCGTCCAAAACCATGCGTACATCTCACACAAGTCTTCATTTAGGGAGACTTTCTTATTGTTTCATTAGTTCTCTCAAATTATCAAAATATAGGTGATTATGAGTCCTATTCCTTCGTTCTAGTTGAAATTAGCATCAAAAGGAGCAATCACATCACTATCGCGTCCAAAACGATGCGTATATCTCACACAAGTCTTCATTTACCTTCATATTGTTTCATTGGTTGTTTCGAATTTACAAAGAAAGATGTGATTAAGAGTTGTATTAGTTCGTTGTAGTTTGATTAGCGTCAAAAGTTGAAACCCATGACTATCTCGTCCAAAACCATGCGTACATCTCACACAAGTCTTCATTTAGGGAGACCTTCTTATTGTTTCATTAGTTCTTTAAAATTGTCAAAGAAATAGGTTATTAGGAGTACTATTAATTCGTTCTAATTTGATTAGCATCAAAAGGACCAAATCAATGACCATCGCGTTAAAAACGATGCGTACATATCACACAAGTCTTGATTTAGGGAGACCTTCTTATTGTTTCATTGGTTCTCTCAAATTGTCAAAGAAAGAGGTGATTATGAGTCCTATGACTTCGTTCTAGTTGGATTAGCATCAAAAGGAGCAATCTTATCACTAGTGCAGTCAAATCGATCTGTACACTTCACACAAGTCTTCATTTAGGGAGACATTCTTATTGTTTGATTAGTTCTCTCAAATTGTCAAAATATAGGTGATTATGAGTCCTATTAGTTCATTTTAGTTGAAATTAGCATCAAAAGGAGCAATCCCATCACTTTCGCGCCCAAAACGATACGTAGATCTCACACAAGTCTTCATTTAGGGAGACCTTCATATTGTTTCATTGGTTGTTTCGAATTTACAAAGAAAGTGGTGATTAAGAGACTGTGTTACTTCGTTCTAGTTTGATTAGCTTTAAAAAGGAGAAACCCATTACTATCTCGTCCAAAACCATGCGTACATCTCACACAAGTCTTCATTTAGTGAGACCTTCTTATTGTTTCATTAGTTCTCTCAAATTATCAAAATATAGGTGATTATGAGTCCTATTACTTTGTTCTAGTTGAAATTAGCATCAAAAGGAGCAACCACATCACTATCGCGTCCAAAACGATGCGTAGATCTCACACAAGACTTCATTTAGGGAGGCCTTCATATTAATTCATTGGTTGTTTCGAATTTACAAAGAAAGATGTGATTTAGAGTTGTATTACTTCGTTCTAGTTGAAATTAGCATCAAAAGAAGCAATCCCATCACTATCGCGTCCAAAACAATGCGTAGATCTCACACAAGTCTTCATTTAGGGAGACCTTCATATTATTTCATTGGTTGTTTCGAATTTACAAAGAAAGATGTGGTTAAAAGTTGTATTATTTCATTCTAGTTGAAATTAGAATCAAAAGGAGCAATCCCATCACTATCGCGTCCAAAACAATGCGTAGATCTCACACAAGTCTTCATTTAGGGAGACCTTCATATTGTTTCATTGGTTGTTTCGAATTTACAAAGAAAGTGGTGATTAAGAGTTGTATTACTTTGTTCTAGTTTGATTAGCGTCAAAAGGATAAACCCATGACAATCGCATCCAAAACCATGCGTACATCTCACACAAGTTTTCATTTAGGGAGACCTTCTTATTGTTTCATTGGATATAATTGTCAAAATATAGGTGATTATGAATCCTATTACTTCGTTCTAGTTGAAATTAGCCTCAAAAGGAGCAATAACATCACTATCGCGTCCAAAACGATGCGTAGATCTCACACAAGTCTTCATTTAGGGAGACCTTCATATTGTTTCATTGGCTGTTTCGAATTTACAAAGAAAGAGGGGATTAAGAGTTGTATTACTTCGTTCTAGTTTGATTAGCGTCAAAAGGAGAAACCCATGACTATCGCGTCCAAAACCATGCGTACATCTCACACAAGTCTTCATTTAGGGAGACCTTCTTATTGTTTCATTGGTTCTCTAAAATTGTCAAAGAAAGAGGTGATTAAGAGTCCTATTAATTCGTTCTAATTTGATTAGCATCAAAAGGACCAAAGCAATGATCATCGCGTTAAAAACGATGCGTACATGTCAAACAAGTCTTGATTTAGGGAGACTTTCTTAATGTTTAATTGGTTCTCTCAAATTGTCAAAGAAAGAGGTGATTATGAGTTCTATGACTTCGTTCTAGTTTGATTAACATCAAAAGGTGCAATCCTATCACTAGTGCATTCAAAACGATTCGTACATCTCACACAAGTTTTTATTTTGGGAGACCTTATTGTTTGATTAGTTCTCTCAAATTGTTAAAATATAGGTGATTATGAGTTCTATTACTTCGTTCTAGTTGAAATTAGCATCAAAAGGAGCTATCTCATCACTATCGCGTCCAAAACGATGCGTAGATCTCACACAAGTCTTCATTTAGGGAGACCTTGATATTGTTTCATTGGTTGTTTTGAATTTACAAAGAAAGTGGTGATTAAGAGATTGTATTACTTCGTTCTAGTTGATTAGCTTTAAAAAGGAGAAACCCATGACTATCGCGTCCAAAACCATGCGTACATCTCACACAAGTCTTCATTTAGGGAGACTTTCTTATTGTTTCATTAGTTCTCTCAAATTATCAAAATATAGGTGATTATGAGTCCTATTCCTTCGTTCTAGTTGAAATTAGCATCAAAAGGAGCAATCACATCACTATCGCGTCCAAAACGATGCGTATATCTCACACAAGTCTTCATTTACCTTCATATTGTTTCATTGGTTGTTTCGAATTTACAAAGAAAGATGTGATTAAGAGTTGTATTAGTTCGTTGTAGTTTGATTAGCGTCAAAAGTTGAAACCCATGACTATCTCGTCCAAAACCATGCGTACATCTCACACAAGTCTTCATTTAGGGAGACCTTCTTATTGTTTCATTAGTTCTTTAAAATTGTCAAAGAAATAGGTTATTAGGAGTACTATTAATTCGTTCTAATTTGATTAGCATCAAAAGGACCAAATCAATGACCATCGCGTTAAAAACGATGCGTACATATCACACAAGTCTTGATTTAGGGAGACCTTCTTATTGTTTCATTGGTTCTCTCAAATTGTCAAAGAAAGAGGTGATTATGAGTCCTATGACTTCGTTCTAGTTGGATTAGCATCAAAAGGAGCAATCTTATCACTAGTGCAGTCAAATCGATCTGTACACTTCACACAAGTCTTCATTTAGGGAGACATTCTTATTGTTTGATTAGTTCTCTCAAATTGTCAAAATATAGGTGATTATGAGTCCTATTAGTTCATTTTAGTTGAAATTAGCATCAAAAGGAGCAATCCCATCACTTTCGCGCCCAAAACGATACGTAGATCTCACACAAGTCTTCATTTAGGGAGACCTTCATATTGTTTCATTGGTTGTTTCGAATTTACAAAGAAAGTGGTGATTAAGAGACTGTGTTACTTCGTTCTAGTTTGATTAGCTTTAAAAAGGAGAAACCCATTACTATCTCGTCCAAAACCATGCGTACATCTCACACAAGTCTTCATTTAGTGAGACCTTCTTATTGTTTCATTAGTTCTCTCAAATTATCAAAATATAGGTGATTATGAGTCCTATTACTTTGTTCTAGTTGAAATTAGCATCAAAAGGAGCAACCACATCACTATCGCGTCCAAAACGATGCGTAGATCTCACACAAGACTTCATTTAGGGAGGCCTTCATATTAATTCATTGGTTGTTTCGAATTTACAAAGAAAGATGTGATTTAGAGTTGTATTACTTCGTTCTAGTTGAAATTAGCATCAAAAGAAGCAATCCCATCACTATCGCGTCCAAAACAATGCGTAGATCTCACACAAGTCTTCATTTAGGGAGACCTTCATATTATTTCATTGGTTGTTTCGAATTTACAAAGAAAGATGTGGTTAAAAGTTGTATTATTTCATTCTAGTTGAAATTAGAATCAAAAGGAGCAATCCCATCACTATCGCGTCCAAAACAATGCGTAGATCTCACACAAGTCTTCATTTAGGGAGACCTTCATATTGTTTCATTGGTTGTTTCGAATTTACAAAGAAAGTGGTGATTAAGAGTTGTATTACTTTGTTCTAGTTTGATTAGCGTCAAAAGGATAAACCCATGACAATCGCATCCAAAACCATGCGTACATCTCACACAAGTTTTCATTTAGGGAGACCTTCTTATTGTTTCATTGGATATAATTGTCAAAATATAGGTGATTATGAATCCTATTACTTCGTTCTAGTTGAAATTAGCCTCAAAAGGAGCAATAACATCACTATCGCGTCCAAAACGATGCGTAGATCTCACACAAGTCTTCATTTAGGGAGACCTTCATATTGTTTCATTGGTTGTTTCGAATTTACAAAGAAAGAGGGGATTAAGAGTTGTATTACTTCGTTCTAGTTTGATTAGCGTCAAAAGGAGAAACCCATGACTATCGCGTCCAAAACCATGCGTACATCTCACACAAGTCTTCATTTAGGGAGACCTTCTTATTGTTTCATTGGTTCTCTAAAATTGTCAAAGAAAGAGGTGATTAAGAGTCCTATTAATTCGTTCTAATTTGATTAGCATCAAAAGGACCAAAGCAATGATCATCGCGTTAAAAACGATGCGTACATGTCAAACAAGTCTTGATTTAGGGAGACTTTCTTAATGTTTAATTGGTTTCTCTCAAATTGTCAAAGAAAGAGGTGATTATGAGTTCTATGACTTCGTTCTAGTTTGATTAACATCAAAAGGTGCAATCCTATCACTAGTGCATTCAAAACGATTCGTACATCTCACACAAGTTTTTATTTTGGGAGACCTTATTGTTTGATTAGTTCTCTCAAATTGTTAAAATATAGGTGATTATGAGTTCTATTACTTCGTTCTAGTTGAAATTAGCATCAAAAGGAGCTATCTCATCACTATCGCGTCCAAAACGATGCGTAGATCTCACACAAGTCTTCATTTAGGGAGACCTTCATATTGTTTCATTGGTTGTTTTGAATTTACAAAGAAAGTGGTGATTAAGAGATTGTATTACTTCGTTCTAGTTGATTAGCTTTAAAAAGGAGAAACCCATGACTATCGCGTCCAAAACCATGCGTACATCTCACACAAGTCTTCATTTAGGGAGACTTTCTTATTGTTTCATTAGTTCTCTCAAATTATCAAAATATAGGTGATTATGAGTCCTATTCCTTCGTTCTAGTTGAAATTAGCATCAAAAGGAGCAATCACATCACTATCGCGTCCAAAACGATGCGTATATCTCACACAAGTCTTCATTTACCTTCATATTGTTTCATTGGTTGTTTCGAATTTACAAAGAAAGATGTGATTAAGAGTTGTATTAGTTCGTTGTAGTTTGATTAGCGTCAAAAGTTGAAACCCATGACTATCTCGTCCAAAACCATGCGTACATCTCACACAAGTCTTCATTTAGGGAGACCTTCTTATTGTTTCATTAGTTCTTTAAAATTGTCAAAGAAATAGGTTATTAGGAGTACTATTAATTCGTTCTAATTTGATTAGCATCAAAAGGACCAAATCAATGACCATCGCGTTAAAAACGATGCGTACATATCACACAAGTCTTGATTTAGGGAGACCTTCTTATTGTTTCATTGGTTCTCTCAAATTGTCAAAGAAAGAGGTGATTATGAGTCCTATGACTTCGTTCTAGTTGGATTAGCATCAAAAGGAGCAATCTTATCACTAGTGCAGTCAAATCGATCTGTACACTTCACACAAGTCTTCATTTAGGGAGACATTCTTATTGTTTGATTAGTTCTCTCAAATTGTCAAAATATAGGTGATTATGAGTCCTATTAGTTCATTTTAGTTGAAATTAGCATCAAAAGGAGCAATCCCATCACTTTCGCGCCCAAAACGATACGTAGATCTCACACAAGTCTTCATTTAGGGAGACCTTCATATTGTTTCATTGGTTGTTTCGAATTTACAAAGAAAGTGGTGATTAAGAGACTGTGTTACTTCGTTCTAGTTTGATTAGCTTTAAAAAGGAGAAACCCATTACTATCTCGTCCAAAACCATGCGTACATCTCACACAAGTCTTCATTTAGTGAGAGACCTTCTTATTGTTTCATTAGTTCTCTCAAATTATCAAAATATAGGTGATTATGAGTCCTATTACTTTGTTCTAGTTGAAATTAGCATCAAAAGGAGCAACCACATCACTATCGCGTCCAAAACGATGCGTAGATCTCACACAAGACTTCATTTAGGGAGGCCTTCATATTAATTCATTGGTTGTTTCGAATTTACAAAGAAAGATGTGATTTAGAGTTGTATTACTTCGTTCTAGTTGAAATTAGCATCAAAAGAAGCAATCCCATCACTATCGCGTCCAAAACAATGCGTAGATCTCACACAAGTCTTCATTTAGGGAGACCTTCATATTATTTCATTGGTTGTTTCGAATTTACAAAGAAAGATGTGGTTAAAAGTTGTATTATTTCATTCTAGTTGAAATTAGAATCAAAAGGAGCAATCCCATCACTATCGCGTCCAAAACAATGCGTAGATCTCACACAAGTCTTCATTTAGGGAGACCTTCATATTGTTTCATTGGTTGTTTCGAATTTACAAAGAAAGTGGTGATTAAGAGTTGTATTACTTTGTTCTAGTTTGATTAGCGTCAAAAGGATAAACCCATGACAATCGCATCCAAAACCATGCGTACATCTCACACAAGTTTTCATTTAGGGAGACCTTCTTATTGTTTCATTGGATATAATTGTCAAAATATAGGTGATTATGAATCCTATTACTTCGTTCTAGTTGAAATTAGCCTCAAAAGGAGCAATAACATCACTATCGCGTCCAAAACGATGCGTAGATCTCACACAAGTCTTCATTTAGGGAGACCTTCATATTGTTTCATTGGTTGTTTCGAATTTACAAAGAAAGAGGGGATTAAGAGTTGTATTACTTCGTTCTAGTTTGATTAGCGTCAAAAGGAGAAACCCATGACTATCGCGTCCAAAACCATGCGTACATCTCACACAAGTCTTCATTTAGGGAGACCTTCTTATTGTTTCATTGGTTCTCTAAAATTGTCAAAGAAAGAGGTGATTAAGAGTCCTATTAATTCGTTCTAATTTGATTAGCATCAAAAGGACCAAAGCAATGATCATCGCGTTAAAAACGATGCGTACATGTCAAACAAGTCTTGATTTAGGGAGACTTTCTTAATGTTTAATTGGTTTTCTCAAATTGTCAAAGAAAGAGGTGATTATGAGTTCTATGACTTCGTTCTAGTTTGATTAACATCAAAAGGTGCAATCCTATCACTAGTGCATTCAAAACGATTCGTACATCTCACACAAGTTTTTATTTTGGGAGACCTTATTGTTTGATTAGTTCTCTCAAATTGTTAAAATATAGGTGATTATGAGTTCTATTACTTCGTTCTAGTTGAAATTAGCATCAAAAGGAGCTATCTCATCACTATCGCGTCCAAAACGATGCGTAGATCTCACACAAGTCTTCATTTAGGGAGACCTTCATATTGTTTCATTGGTTGTTTTGAGTTTACAAAGAAAGTGGTGATTAAGAGATTGTATTACTTCGTTCTAGTTGATTAGCTTTAAAAAGGAGAAACCCATGACTATCGCGTCCAAAACCATGCGTACATCTCACACAAGTCTTGATTTAGGGAGACCTTCTTATTGTTTCATTGGTTCTCTCAAATTGTCAAAGAATGAGGTGATTATGAGTCCTATGACTTCGTTCTAGTTGGATTAGCATCAAAAGGAGCAATCTTATCACTAGTGCAGTCAAATCGATCTGTACACTTCACACAAGTCTTCATTTAGGGAGACATTCTTATTGTTTGATTAGTTCTCTCAAATTGTCAAAATATAGGTGATTATGAGTCCTATTAGTTCATTTTAGTTGAAATTAGCATCAAAAGGAGCAATCCCATCACTTTCGCGCCCAAAACGATACGTAGATCTCACACAAGTCTTCATTTAGGGAGACCTTCATATTGTTTCATTGGTTGTTTCGAATTTACAAAGAAAGAGGGGATTAAGAGTTGTATTACTTCGTTCTAGTTTGATTAGCGTCAAAAGGAGAAACCCATGACTATCGCGTCCAAAACCATGCGTACATCTCACACAAGTCTTCATTTAGGGAGACCTTCTTATTGTTTCATTGGTTCTCTAAAATTATCAAAGAAAGAGGTGATTAAGAGTCCTATTAATTCGTTCTAATTTGATTAGCATCAAAAGGACCAAAGCAATGATCATCGCGTTAAAAACGATGCTGTACATGTCAAACAAGTCTTGATTTAGGGAGACTTTCTTAATGTTTAATTGGTTTTCTCAAATTGTCAAAGAAAGAGGTGATTATGAGTTCTATGACTTCGTTCTAGTTTGATTAACATCAAAAGGTGCAATCCTATCACTAGTGCATTCAAAACGATTCGTACATCTCACACAAGTTTTTATTTTGGGAGACCTTATTGTTTGATTAGTTCTCTCAAATTGTTAAAATATAGGTGATTATGAGTTCTATTACTTCGTTCTAGTTGAAATTAGCATCAAAAGGAGCTATCTCATCACTATCGCGTCCAAAACGATGCGTAGATCTCACACAAGTCTTCATTTAGGGAGACCTTCATATTGTTTCATTGGTTGTTTTGAATTTACAAAGAAAGTGGTGATTAAGAGATTGTATTACTTCGTTCTAGTTGATTAGCTTTAAAAAGGAGAAACCCATGACTATCGCGTCCAAAACCATGCGTACATCTCACACAAGTCTTCATTTAGGGAGACTTTCTTATTGTTTCATTAGTTCTCTCAAATTATCAAAATATAGGTGATTATGAGTCCTATTCCTTCGTTCTAGTTGAAATTAGCATCAAAAGGAGCAATCACATCACTATCGCGTCCAAAACGATGCGTATATCTCACACAAGTCTTCATTTACCTTCATATTGTTTCATTGGTTGTTTCGAATTTACAAAGAAAGATGTGATTAAGAGTTGTATTAGTTCGTTGTAGTTTGATTAGCGTCAAAAGTTGAAACCCATGACTATCTCGTCCAAAACCATGCGTACATCTCACACAAGTCTTCATTTAGGGAGACCTTCTTATTGTTTCATTAGTTCTTTAAAATTGTCAAAGAAATAGGTTATTAGGAGTACTATTAATTCGTTCTAATTTGATTAGCATCAAAAGGACCAAATCAATGACCATCGCGTTAAAAACGATGCGTACATATCACACAAGTCTTGATTTAGGGAGACCTTCTTATTGTTTCATTGGTTCTCTCAAATTGTCAAAGAAAGAGGTGATTATGAGTCCTATGACTTCGTTCTAGTTGGATTAGCATCAAAAGGAGCAATCTTATCACTAGTGCAGTCAAATCGATCTGTACACTTCACACAAGTCTTCATTTAGGGAGACATTCTTATTGTTTGATTAGTTCTCTCAAATTGTCAAAATATAGGTGATTATGAGTCCTATTAGTTCATTTTAGTTGAAATTAGCATCAAAAGGAGCAATCCCATCACTTTCGCGCCCAAAACGATACGTAGATCTCACACAAGTCTTCATTTAGGGAGACCTTCATATTGTTTCATTGGTTGTTTCGAATTTACAAAGAAAGTGGTGATTAAGAGACTGTGTTACTTCGTTCTAGTTTGATTAGCTTTAAAAGGAGAAACCCATTACTATCTCGTCCAAAACCATGCGTACATCTCACACAAGTCTTCATTTAGTGAGACCTTCTTATTGTTTCATTAGTTCTCTCAAATTATCAAAATATAGGTGATTATGAGTCCTATTACTTTGTTCTAGTTGAAATTAGCATCAAAAGGAGCAACCACATCACTATCGCGTCCAAAACGATGCGTAGATCTCACACAAGACTTCATTTAGGGAGGCCTTCATATTAATTCATTGGTTGTTTCGAATTTACAAAGAAAGATGTGATTTAGAGTTGTATTACTTCGTTCTAGTTGAAATTAGCATCAAAAGAAGCAATCCCATCACTATCGCGTCCAAAACAATGCGTAGATCTCACACAAGTCTTCATTTAGGGAGACCTTCATATTATTTCATTGGTTGTTTCGAATTTACAAAGAAAGATGTGGTTAAAAGTTGTATTATTTCATTCTAGTTGAAATTAGAATCAAAAGGAGCAATCCCATCACTATCGCGTCCAAAACAATGCGTAGATCTCACACAAGTCTTCATTTAGGGAGACCTTCATATTGTTTCATTGGTTGTTTCGAATTTACAAAGAAAGTGGTGATTAAGAGTTGTATTACTTTGTTCTAGTTTGATTAGCGTCAAAAGGATAAACCCATGACAATCGCATCCAAAACCATGCGTAGATCTCACACAAGTCTTCATTTAGGGAGACCTTCTTATTGTTTCATTGGTTCTCTAAAATTGTCAAAGAAAGAGGTGATTAAGAGTCCTATTAATTCGTTCTAATTTGATTAGCATCAAAAGGACCAAAGCAATGATCATCGCGTTAAAAACGATGCGTACATGTCAAACAAGTCTTGATTTAGGGAGACTTTCTTAATGTTTAATTGGTTTCTCAAATTGTCAAAGAAAGAGGTGATTATGAGTTCTATGGCTCGTTCTAGTTTGATTAACATCAAAAGGTGCAATCCTATCACTAGTGCATTTCAAAACGATCGTACATCTCACACAAGTTTTATTTTGGGAGACCTTTTTGTTGATTAGTTCTCTCAAATTGTTAAATATAGGTGATTATGAGTCTATTACTAGTTCTAGTTGAAATTAGCATCAAAAGAGCTATCTCATCCTATCGCGTCCAAAAACGATGCGTAGATCTCACACAAGTCTTCATTTAGGGAGACCTTATATTGTTCATGGTTGTTTTGATGGTTTACAACGAAAGTGGTGATTAAGAGATTGTATTACTTCGTTCTAGGTGGATTAGCTTTAAAAAGGAGAAACCCTAGACTCCCGCCAAACCATGCGTTACATTACACAAGTCTTGATTAGGGAGACCTTCTTATTGTTTCATTGGTCTCTCAAATTGTCTAAAGAATGAGTGATTATGAGTCTATACTTCGTTCTAGTTGGATTAGCATCAAAGGAGCAATCTTATCACTAGTGCAGTCAAATCGATCTGTACACTTCACACAAGTCTTCATTTAGGGAGACATTCTTATTGTTTGATTAGTTCTCTCAAATTGTCAAAATATAGGTGATTATGAGTCCTATTAGTTCATTTTAGTTGAAATTAGCATCAAAAGGAGCAATCCCATCACTTTCGCGCCCAAAACGTACGTAGATCTCACACAAGTCTTCATTTAGGGAGACCTTCATATTGTTTCATTGGTTGTTTCGAATTTACAAAGAAAGAGGGGATTAAGAGTTGTATTACTTCGTTCTAGTTTGATTAGCGTCAAAAGGAGAAACCCATGACTATCGCGTCCAAAACCATGGTACATCTCACACAAGTCTTCATTTAGGGAGACCTTCTTATTGTTTCATTGGTTCTCTAAAATTATCAAAGAAAGAGGTGATTAAGAGTCCTATTAATTCGTTCTAATTTGATTAGCATCAAAAGGACCAAAGCAATGATCATCGCGTAAAAACGATGAGTTACATGTCAACAAGTCTTGATTTAGGGAGACTTTCTTACTGGTTTATTGGTTTTTCTCAAATTGTCAAGAAAGAGGTGATTATGAGTCTATGACATCGTTCTAGTTTGATTAACATCAAAAGGTGCAATCCTCTCACTAGTGCATTCAAAACAATTCGTACATCTCACACAAGTTTTTATTTTGGGAGACCTTATTGTTTGATTAGTTCTCTCAAATTGTTAAAATATTGGTGATTATGAGTTCTATTACTTCGTTCTAGTTGAAATTAGCATCAAAAGGAGCTATCTCATCACTATCGCGTCCAAAACGATGCGTAGATCTCACAAGTCTTCATTTAGGGAGACCTTCATATTGTTTCATTGGTGTTTGAATTTACAAAGAAATTGGTGATTAAGAGATTGTATTACTTCGTTCTAGTTGATTAGCTTAAAAAGGAGAAACCCATGACTATCGCGTCCAAAACCATGCGTACATCTCACACGTCTTCATTTAG
>JAINUT010000097.1:0-17877 GCA_020205555.1 Panax stipuleanatus | reverse complement strand
GCTAATCCAAACGAACAAAGTAATACAACTCTTATCCCCTCTTTCTTTGTAAATTGAAACAGCCAATGAAACAATATGAAGGTCTCCCTAAATGAAGACTTGTGTGAGATCTACGCATCGTTTTGGACGCGATAGTGATGGTTATTGCTCCTTTTGAGGCTAATTTCAACTAGAACGAAGTAATAGGATTCATAATCCTATATTTTGACAATTATACCAATGAAACAATAAGAAGTCTCCCTAAATGAAAACTTGTGTGAGATGTACGCATGGTTTTTGGATGCGATTGTCATGGGTTTATCCTTTTGACGCTAATCAACTAGAACAAAGTAATACAACTCTAATCACCACTTTCTTTGTAAATTCGAACAACCAATGAAACAATATGAAGGTCTCCCTAAATGAAGACTTGTGTGAGATCTACGCATTGTTTTGGACGCGATAGTGATGGGATTGCTCCTTTTGATTCTAATTTCAACTAGAATGAATAATACAACTTTTAACCACATCTTTCTTTGTAAATTCGAAACAACCAATGAAATAATATGAAGGTCTCCCTAAATGAAGACTTGTGAGATCTACGCATTGTTTTGGACGCGATAGTGATGGGATTGCTCTTTTTGATGCTAATTTCAACTAACGAAGTAATACAACTCTAAATCATATCTTTCTTTGTAAATTCGAAACAACCAATGATAATATGCCTCCCTAAATGAAGTCTTGTGTGAGATCTACGCATCGTTTTGGACGTGATAGGATGTTTGCTCCTTTTGATGCTAATTTCAACTAGAACAAGTAATAGGACTCATAATCACCTATATTTTGATAATTTGAGAGAAACTAATGAAACAATAAGAGGTCTCACTAAATGAAGACTGTGTGTGAGATGTACACAGTTTTGGACGAGATAGTAATGGGTTTCTCCTTTTTAAAGCTAATCAAACTAGAACGAAGTAACACAGTCTCTTAATCACCCTTTCTTTGTAAATTCGAAACAACCAATGAAACAATATGAAGGTCTCCCTAATGAAGACTTGTGTGAGATCTACGTATCGTTTTGGGGCGCAAAGTATGGGATTGCTCCTTTTGATGCTAATTTCAACTAAATGAACTAATAGGACTCATAATCACCTATTTTTGACAATTTGAGAGAACTAATCAAACAATAGAATGTCTCCCTAAATGAAGACTTGTGTGAAGTGTACAGATCGATTTGACTGCACTAGTGATAAGATTGCTCCTTTTGATGCTAATCCAACTAGAACGAAGTCATAGGACACATAATCACCTCTTTCTTTGACAATTTGAGAGAACCAATGAAACAATAAGAAGGTCTCCCTAAATCAAGACTTGTGTGAGATGTACGCATCGTTTTTATTGCGATAATCATTGCTTTGGTCCTTTTGATGCTAATCAAATTAGAACGAATTAATAGTACTCCTAATAACCTATTTCTTTGACAATTTTAAAGAACTAATGAAACAATAAGAAGGTCTCCCTAAATGAAGACTTGTGTGAGATGTACGCATGGTTTGACGAGATAGTCATGGGTTTCAACTTTTACGCTAATCAAACACAACCGAACTAATACACTCTTAATCACATCTTTCTTTGTAAATTCGAAACAACCAATGAAACAATATGAATGTAAATGAAGACTTGGTGAGATGTACGCATGGTTTTGGACGCGATAGTCATGGGTTTCTCCTTTTTAAAGCTAATCAACTAGAACGAAGTAATACAATCTCTTAATCATCACTTTCTTTGTAAATTCAAAACAACCAATGAAACAATATCAAGGTCTCCCTAAATGAAGACTTGTGTGAGATCTACGCATCGTTTTGGACGCGATAGTGATGAGATAGCTCCTTTTGATGCTAATTTCAACTAGAACGAAGTAATAGAACTCATAATCACCTATATTTTTAACAATTTGAGAGAACTAATCAACAATAAGGTCTCCCAAAATAAAAACTTGTGTGAGATGTACGAATGCGTTTTGAATGCACTAGTGATAGGATTGCACCTTTTGATGTTAATCAAACTAGAACGAAGTCATAGAACTCACAATCACCTCTTTCTTTGACAATTTGAGAGAACCAATTAAACATTAAGAAAGTCTCCCTAAATCAAGACTTGTTTGACATGTACGCATCGTTTTTAACGCGATGATCATTGCTTTGGTCCTTTTGATGCTAATCAAATTAGAACGAATTAATAAAACTCTTAATCACCTCTTTCTTTGACAATTTTAGAGAACCAATGAAACAATAAGAAGGTCTCCCTAAATGAAGATTTGTGTGAGATGTACGCATGGTTTTGGACGCGATAGTCATGTGTTTCTCCTTTTGACGCTAATCAAACTAGAACAAAGTAATACAACTCTTAATCCCCTCTTTCTTTGTAAATTTGAAACAGCCAATGAAACAATATGAAGGTCTCCCTAAATGAAGACTTGTGTGAGATCTACGCATCGTTTTGGACGCGATAGTGATGTTATTGCTCCTTTTGAGGCTAATTTCAACTAGAACGAAGTAATAGGATTCATAATCACCTATATTTTGACAATTATATCCAATGAAACAATAAGAAGGTCTCCCCTAAATGAAAACTTGTGTGAGATGTACCCATGGTTTTGGATGCGATTGTCATGGGTTTATCCTTTTGACGCTAATCAAACTAGAACAAAGTAATACAACTCTTAATCACCACTTTCTTTGTAAATTCGAAACAACCAATGAAACAATATGAAGGTCTCCCTAAATGAAGACTTGTGTGAGATCTACGCATTGTTTTGGACGCGATAGTGATGGGATTGCTCCTTTTGATTCTAATTTCAACTAGAATGAAATAATACAACTTTTAACCACATCTTTCTTTGTAAATTCGAAACAACCAATGAAATAATATGAAGGTCTCCCTAAATGAAGACTTGTGTGAGATCTACGCATTGTTTTGGACGCGATAGTGATGGGATTGCTTCTTTTGATGCTAATTTCAACTAGAACGAAGTAATACAACTCTAATCACATCTTTCTTTGTAAATTCGAAACAACCAATGAATTAATATGAAGGCCTCCCTAAATGAAGTCTTGTGTGAGATCTACGCATCGTTTTGGACGCGATAGTGATGTGGTTGCTCCTTTTGATGCTAATTTCAACAAGAACAAAGTAATAGGACTCATAATCACCTATATTTTGATAATTTGAGAGAACTAATGAAACAATAAGAAGGTCTCACTAAATGAAGACTTGTGTGAGATGTACACATTGTTTTGGACAAGATAGTAATGGGTTTCTCCTTTTTAAAGCTAATCAAACTAGAACGAAGTAACACAGTCTCTTAATCACCACTTTCTTTGTAAATTCGAAACAACCAATGAAACAATATGAAGGTCTCCCTAAATGAAGACTTGTGTGAGATCTACGTATCGTTTTGGGCGCGAAAGTGATGGGATTGCTCCTTTTGATGCTAATTTCAACTAAAATGAACTAATAAGACTCATAATCACCTATATTTTGACAATTTAAGAGAACTAATCAAACAATAAGAATGTCTCCCTAAATGAAGACTTGTGTGAAGTGTACAGATCGATTTGACTGCACTAGTGATAAGATTGCTCCTTTTGATGCTAATCCAACTAGAACGAAGTCATAGGACTCATAATCACCTTTTTCTTTGACAATTTGAGAGAACCAATGAAACAATAAGAAGGTCTCCCTAAATCAAGGCTTGTGTCATATGTACGCATCGTTTTTAACGCGATGGTCATTGATTTGGTCCTTTTGATGCTAATCAAATTAGAACGAATTAATAGTACTCCTAATAACCTATTTCTTTGACAATTTTAAAGAACTAATGAAACAATAGGAAGGTCTCCCTAAATTAAGACTTGTGTGAGATGTACGCATGGTTTTGGACGAGATAGTCATGGGTTTCAACTTTTGACGCTAATCAAACTACAACGAACTAATACAACTCTTAATCACATCTTTCTTTGTAAATTCGAAACAACCATGAAACAATATGAAGGTAAATGAAGACTTGTGTGAGATATACGCATCATTTTGGACGCGATAGTGATGTGATTGCTCCTTTTGATGCTAATTTCAACTAGAACGAAGGAATAGGACTCATAATCACCTATATTTTGATAATTTGAGAGAACTAATGAAACAATAAGAAAGTCTCCCTAAATGAAGACTTGTGTGAGATGTACGCATGGTTTTGGACGCGATAGTCATGGGTTTCTCCTTTTTAAAGCTAATCAACTAGAACGAAGTATACAATCTCTTAATCACCACTTTCTTTGTAAATTCAAAACAACCAATGAAACAATATGAAGGTCTCCCTAAATGAAGACTTGTGTGAGATCTACGCATCGTTTTGGACGCGATAGTGATGAGATAGCTCCTTTTGATGCTAATTTCAACTAGAACGAAGTAATAGAACTCATAATCACCTATATTTTACAATTTGAGAGAACTAATCAAACAATAAGGTCTCCCAAAATAAAAACTTGTGTGAGATGTACGAATCGTTTTGAATGCACTAGTGATAGGATTGCACCTTTTGATGTTAATCAAACTAGAACGAAGTCATAGAACTCACAATCACCTCTTTCTTTGACAATTTGAGAGAACCAATTAAACATTAAGAAAGTCTCCCTAAATCAAGACTTGTTTGACATGTACGCATCGTTTTTAACGCGATGATCATTGCTTTGGTCCTTTTGATGCTAATCAAATTAGAACGAATTAATAGGACTCTTAATCACCTCTTTCTTTGACAATTTTAGAGAACCAATGAAACAATAAGAAGGTCTCCCTAAATGAAGATTTGTGTGAGATGTACGCATGGTTTAGGACGCGATAGTCATGGGTTTCTCCTTTTGACGCTAATCAAACTAGAACAAAGTAATACAACTCTTAATCACCACTTTCTTTGTAAATTCGAAACAACCAATGAAACAATATGAAGGTCTCCCTAAATGAAGACTTGTGTGAGATCTACGCATTGTTTTGGACGCGATAGTGGATGGGATTGCTCCTTTTGATTCTAATTTCAACTAGAATGAAATAATACAACTTTTAACCACATCTTTCTTTGTAAATTCGAAACAACCAATGAAATAATATGAAGGTCTCCCTAAATGAAGACTTGTGTGAGATCTACGCATTGTTTTGGACGCGATAGTGATGGGATTGCTTCTTTTGATGCTAATTTCAACTAGAACGAAGTAATACAACTCTAAATCACATCTTTCTTTGTAAATTCGAAACAACCAATGAATTAATATGAAGGCCTCCCTAAATGAAGTCTTGTGTGAGATCTACGCATCGTTTTGGACGCGATAGTGATGTGGTTGCTCCTTTTGATGCTAATTTCAACTAGAACAAAGTAATAGGACTCATAATCACCTATATTTTGATAATTTGAGAGAACTAATGAAACAATAAGAAGGTCTCACTAAATGAAGACTTGTGTGAGATGTACGCATGGTTTTGGACGAGATAGTAATGGGTTTCTCCTTTTTAAAGCTAATCAAACTAGAACGAAGTAACACAGTCTCTTAATCACCACTTTCTTTGTAAATTCGAAACAACCAATGAAACAATATGAAGGTCTCCCTAAATGAAGACTTGTGTGAGATCTACGTATCGTTTTGGGCGCGAAAGTGATGGGATTGCTCCTTTTGATGCTAATTTCAACTAAAATGAACTAATAGGACTCATAATCACCTATATTTTGACAATTTGAGAGAACTAATTAAACAATAAGAATGTCTCCCTAAATGAAGACTTGTGTGAAGTGTACAGATCGATTTGACTGCACTAGTGATAAGATTTCTCCTTTTGATGCTAATCCAACTAGAACGAAGTCATAGGACTCATAATCACCTCTTTCTTTGACAATTTGAGAGAACCAATGAAACAATAAAAAGGTCTCCCTAAATCAAGACTTGTGTGATATGTACGCATCGTTTTTAACGCGATGGTCATTGATTTGGTCCTTTGATGCTAATCAAATTAGAACGAATTAATAGTACTCCTAATAACCTATTTCTTTGACAATTTTAAAGAACTAATGAAACAATAAGAAGGTCTCCCTAAATGAGACTTATGTGAGATGTACGCATGGTTTTGGACGAGATAGTCATGGGTTTCAACTTTTGACGCTAATCAAACTACAACGAACTAATACAACTCTTAATCACATCTTTCTTTGTAAATTCGAAACAACCAATGAAACAATATGAAGGTAATGAAGACTTGTGTGAGATATACGCATCGTTTTGGACGCGATAGTGATGTGATTGCTCCTTTTGATGCTAATTTCAACTAGAACGAAGGAATAGGACTCATAATCACCTATATTTTGATAATTTGAGAGAACTAATGAAAAAATAAGAAAGTCTCCCTAAATGAAGACTTGTGTGAGATGTACGCATGGTTTTGGACGCGATAGTCATGGGTTTCTCCTTTTTAAATCTAATCAAATAGAACGAAGTAATACAATCTCTTAATCACCACTTTCTTTGTAAATTCAAAACAACCAATGAAACAATATGAAGGTCTCCCTAAATGAAGACTTGTGTGAGATCTACGCATCGTTTTGGACGCGATAGTGATGAGGATAGCTCCTTTTGATGCTAATTTCAACTAGAACGAAGTAATAGAACTCATAATCACCTATATTTTAACAATTTGAGAGAACTAATCAAACAATAAGGTCTCCCCAAAATAAAAACTTGTGTGAGATGTACGAATCGTTTTTGAATGCACTAGTGATAGGATTGCACCTTTTGATGTTAATCAAACTAGAACGAAGTCATAGAACTCACAATCACCTCTTTCTTTGACAATTTGAGAGAACCAATTAAACATTGAGAAAGTCTCCCTAAATCAAGACTTGTTTGACATGTACGCATCGTTTTTAACGCGATGATATTGCTTTGGTCCTTTTGATGCTAATCAAATTAGAACGAATTAATAGGACTCTTAATCACCTCTTTCTTGACAATTTTAGAGAACCAATGAAACAATAAGAAGGTCTCCCTAAATGAAGATTTGTGTGAGATGTACGCATGGTTTAGGACGCGATAGTCATGGGTTTCTCCTTTTGACGCTAATCAAACTAGAACAAAGTAATACAACTCTTAATCCCCTCTTTCTTTGTAAATTTGAAACAGCCAATGAAACAATATGAAGGTCTCCCTAAATGAAGACTTGTGTGAGATCTACGCATCGTTTTGGACGCGATAGTGATGTTAGTGCTCCTTTTGAGGCTAATTTCAACTAGAACGAAGTAATAGGATTGATAATCACCTATATTTTGACAATTATATCCAATGAAACAATAAGAAGGTCTCCCTAAATGAAAACTTGTGTGAGATGTACGCATGGTTTTGGATGCGATTGTCATGGGTTTATCCTTTTGACGCTAATCAAACTAGAACAAAGTAATACAACTCTTAATCACCACTTTCTTTGTAAATTCGAAACAACCAATGAAACAATATGAAGGTCTCCCTAAATAAAGACTTGTGTGAGATCTACGCATTGTTTTGGACGCGATAGTGATGGGATTGCTCCTTTTGATTCTAATTTCAACTAGAATGAAATAATACAACTTTTAACCACATCTTTCTTTGTAAATTCGAAACAACCAATGAAATAATATGAAGGTCTCCCTAAATGAAGACTTGTGTGAGATCTACGCATTGTTTTGGACGCGATAGTGATGGGATTGCTTCTTTTGATGCTAATTTCAACTAGAACGAAGTAATACAACTCTAAATCACATCTTTCTTTGTAAATTCGAAACAACCAATGAATTAATATGAAGGCCTCCCTAAATGAAGTCTTGTGTGAGATCTACGCATCGTTTTGGACGCGATAGTGATGTGGTTGCTCCTTTTGATGCTAATTTTAACTAGAACAAAGTAATAGGACTCATAATCACCTATATTTTGATAATTTGAGAGAACTAATGAACAATAAGAAGGTCTCACTAAATGAAGACTTGTGTGAGATGTACGCATGATTTTGGACGAGATAGTAATGGGTTTCTCCTTTTTAAAGCTAATCAAACTAGAACGAAGTAACACAGTCTCTTAATCACCACTTTCTTTGTAAATTCGAAGCAACCAATGAAACAATATGAAGGTCTCCCTAAATGAAGACTTGTGTGAGATCTACGTATCGTTTTGGGCGCGAAAGTGATGGGATTGCTCCTTTTGATGCTAATTTCAACTAAAATGAACTAATAGGACTCATAATCACCTATATTTTGACAATTTGAGAGAACTAATCAAACAATAAGAATGTCTCCCTAATGAAGACTTGTGTGAAGTGTACAGATCGATTTGACTGCACTAGTGATAAGATTGCTCCTTTTGATGCTAATCCAACTAGAACGAAGTCATAGGACTCATAATCACCTCTTTCTTTGACAATTTGAGAGAACCAATGAAACAATAAGAAGGTCTCCCTAAATCAAGACTTGTGTGATATGTACGCATCGTTTTTAACGCGATGGTCATTGATTTGGTCCTTTTGATGCTAATCAAATTAGAACGAATTAATAGTACTCCTAATAACCTATTTCTTTGACAATTTTAAAGAAATAATGAAACAATAAGAAGGTCTCCCTAAATGAAGACTTGTGTGAGATGTACGCATGGTTTTGGACGAGATAGTCATGGGTTTCAACTTTTGACGCTAATCAAACTACAACGAACTAATACAACTCTTAATCACATCTTTCTTTGTAAATTCGAAACAACCAATGAAACAATATGAAGGTAAATGAAGACTTGTGTGAGATATACGCATCGTTTTGGACGCGATAGTGATGTGATTGCTCCTTTTGATGCTAATTTCAACTAGAACGAAGGAATAGGACTCATAATCACCTATATTTTGATAATTTGAGAGAACTAATGAAACAATAAGAAAGTCTCCCTAAATGAAGACTTGTGTGAGATGTACGCATGGTTTTGGACGCGATAGTCATGGGTTTCTCCTTTTTAAATCTAATCAAATAGAACGAAGTAATACAATCTCTTAATCACCACTTTCTTTGTAAATTCAAAACAACCAATGAAACAATATGAAGGTCTCCCTAAATGAAGACTTGTGTGAGATCTACGCATCGTTTTGGACGCGATAGTGATGAGATAGCTCCTTTTGATGCTAATTTCAACTAGAACGAAGTAATAGAACTCATAATCACCTATATTTTAACAATTTGAGAGAACTAATCAAACAATAAGGTCTCCCAAAATAAAAACTTGTGTGAGATGTACGAATCGTTTTGAATGCACTAGTGATAGGATTGCACCTTTTGATGTTAATCAAACTAGAACGAAGTCATAGAACTCACAATCACCTCTTTCTTTGACAATTTGAGAGAACCAATTAAACATTGAGAAAGTCTCCCTAAATCAAGACTTGTTTGACATGTACGCATCGTTTTTAACGCGATGATCATTGCTTTGGTCCTTTTGATGCTAATCAAATTAGAACGAATTAATAGGACTCTTAATCACCTCTTTCTTTGACAATTTTAGAGAACCAATGAAACAATAAGAAGGTCTCCCTAAATGAAGATTTGTGTGAGATGTACGCATGGTTTAGGACGCGATAGTCATGGGTTTCTCCTTTTGACGCTAATCAAACTAGAACAAAGTAATACAACTCTTAATCCCCTCTTTCTTTGTAAATTTGAAACAGCCAATGAAACAATATGAAGGTCTCCCTAAATGAAGACTTGTGTGAGATCTACGCATCGTTTTGGACGCGATAGTGATGTTAGTGCTCCTTTTGAGGCTAATTTCAACTAGAACGAAGTAATAGGATTGATAATCACCTATATTTTGACAATTATATCCAATGAAACAATAAGAAGGTCTCCCTAAATGAAAACTTGTGTGAGATGTACGCATGGTTTTGGATGCGATTGTCATGGGTTTATCCTTTTGACGCTAATCAAACTAGAACAAAGTAATACAACTCTTAATCACCACTTTCTTTGTAAATTCGAAACAACCAATGAAACAATATGAAGGTCTCCCTAAATAAAGACTTGTGTGAGATCTACGCATTGTTTTGGACGCGATAGTGATGGGATTGCTCCTTTTGATTCTAATTTCAACTAGAATGAAATAATACAACTTTTAACCACATCTTTCTTTGTAAATTCGAAACAACCAATGAAATAATATGAAGGTCTCCCTAAATGAAGACTTGTGTGAGATCTACGCATTGTTTTGGACGCGATAGTGATGGGATTGCTTCTTTTGATGCTAATTTCAACTAGAACGAAGTAATACAACTCTAAATCACATCTTTCTTTGTAAATTCGAAACAACCAATGAATTAATATGAAGGCCTCCCTAAATGAAGTCTTGTGTGAGATCTACGCATCGTTTTGGACGCGATAGTGATGTGGTTGCTCCTTTTGATGCTAATTTTAACTAGAACAAAGTAATAGGACTCATAATCACCTATATTTTGATAATTTGAGAGAACTAATGAAACAATAAGAAGGTCTCACTAAATGAAGACTTGTGTGAGATGTACGCATGATTTTGGACGAGATAGTAATGGGTTTCTCCTTTTTAAAGCTAATCAAACTAGAACGAAGTAACACAGTCTCTTAATCACCACTTTCTTTGTAAATTCGAAGCAACCAATGAAACAATATGAAGGTCTCCCTAAATGAAGACTTGTGTGAGATCTACGTATCGTTTTGGGCGCGAAAGTGATGGGATTGCTCCTTTTGATGCTAATTTCAACTAAAATGAACTAATAGGACTCATAATCACCTATATTTTGACAATTTGAGAGAACTAATCAAACAATAAGAATGTCTCCCTAAATGAAGACTTGTGTGAAGTGTACAGATCGATTTGACTGCACTAGTGATAAGATTGCTCCTTTTGATGCTAATCCAACTAGAACGAAGTCATAGGACTCATAATCACCTCTTTCTTTGACAATTTGAGAGAACCAATGAAACAATAAGAAGGTCTCCCTAAATCAAGACTTGTGTGATATGTACGCATCGTTTTTAACGCGATGGTCATTGATTTGGTCCTTTTGATGCTAATCAAATTAGAACGAATTAATAGTACTCCTAATAACCTATTTCTTTGACAATTTTAAAGAAATAATGAAACAATAAGAAGGTCTCCCTAAATGAAGACTTGTGTGAGATGTACGCATGGTTTTGGACGAGATAGTCATGGGTTTCAACTTTTGACGCTAATCAAACTACAACGAACTATTACAACTCTTAATCACCACTTTCTTTGTAAATTCGAAACAACCAATGAAACAATATGAAGGTCTCCCTAAATGAAGACTTTTGTGAGATCTACGCATTGTTTTGGACGCGATAGTTATGGGATTGCTCCTTTTGATTCTAATTTCAACTAGAATGAAATAATACAACTTTTAACCACATCTTTCTTTGTAAATTCGAAACAACCAATGAAATAATATGAAGGTCTCCCTAAATGAAGACTTGTGTGAGATCTACGCATTGTTTTGGACGCGATAGTGATGGGATTGATTCTTTTGATGCTAATTTCAACTAGAACGAAGTAATACAACTCTAAATCACATCTTTCTTTGTAAATTCGAAACAACCAATGAATTAATATGAAGGCCTCCCTAAATGAAGTCTTGTGTGAGATCTACGCATCGTTTTGGACGCGATAGTGATGTGGTTGCTCCTTTTGATGCTAATTTCAACTAGAACAAAGTAATAGGACTCATAATCACCTATATTTTGATAATTTGTGAGAACTAATGAAACAATAAGAAGGTCTCACTAAATGAAGACTTGTGTGAGATGTACGCATGGTTTTGGACGAGATAGTAATGGGTTTCTCCTTTTTAAAGCTAATCAAACTAGAACGAAGTAACACAGTCTCTTAATCACCACTTTCTTTGTAAATTCGAAACAACCAATGAAACAATATGAAGGTCTCCCTAAATGAAGACTTGTGTGAGATCTACGTATCGTTTTGGGCGCGAAAGTGATGGGATTGCTCCTTTTGATGCTAATTTCAACTAAAATGAACTAATAGGACTCATAATCACCTATATTTTGACAATTTGAGAGAACTAATCAAACAATAAGAATGTCTCCCTAAATGAAGACTTGTGTGAAGTGTATAGATCGATTTGACTGCACTAGTGATAAGATTGCTCCTTTTGATGCTAATCCAACTAGAACGAAGTCATAGGACTCATAATCACCTCTTTCTTTGACAATTTGAGAGAACCAATGAAACAATAAGAAGGTCTCCCTAAATCAAGACTTGTGTGATACGTACGCATCGTTTTTAACGCGATGGTCATTGATTTGGTCCTTTTGAAGCTAATCAAATTAGAACGAATTAATAGTACTCCTAATAACCTATTTCTTTGA
The DNA here is from genome assembly GCA_020205555.1 of Panax stipuleanatus. Classification (NCBI taxonomy): domain Eukaryota; kingdom Viridiplantae; phylum Streptophyta; class Magnoliopsida; order Apiales; family Araliaceae; genus Panax; species Panax stipuleanatus. Next base: position 5,432 of record JAINUT010000097.1, on the reverse strand, counting down.
TAATTTTAAAGAACTAATGAAACAATAAGAAGGTCTCCCTAAATGAAGACTTGTGTGAGATGTACGCATGGTTTTGGACGAGATAGTCATGGGTTTCAACTTTTGAAGCTAATCAAACTACAACGAACTAATACAACTCTTAATCACATCTTTCTTTGTAAATTCGAAACAACCAATGAAACAATATGAAGGTAAATGAAGACTTGTGTGAGATATACGCATCGTTTTGGACGCGATAGTGATGTGATTGCTCCTTTTGATACTAATTTCAACTAGAACGAAGGAATAGGACTCATAATCACCTATATTTTGATAATTTGAGAGAACTAATGAAACAATAAGAAAGTCTCCCTAAATGAAGACTTGTGTGAGATGTACGCATGGTTTTGGACGCGATAGTCTTGGGTTTCTCCTTTTTAACGCTAATCAACTAGAACGAAGTAATACAATCTCTTAATCACCACTTTCTTTGTAAATTCAAAACAACCAATGAAACAATATGAAGGTCTCCCTAAATGAAGACTTGTGTGAGATCTACGCATCGTTTTGGACGCGATAGTGATGAGATAGCTCCTTTTGATGCTAATTTCAACTAGAACAAAGTAATAGCACTCATAATCACCTATATTTTAACAATTTGAGAGAACTAATCAAACAATAAGGTCTCCCAAAATAAAAACTTGTGTGAGATGTACGAATCGTTTTGAATGCACTAATGATAGGATTGCACCTTTTGCTGTTAATCAAACTAGAACGAAGTCATAGAACTCATAATCACCTCTTTCTTTGACAATTTGAGAAAACCAATTAAACATTAAGAAAGTCTCCCTAAATCAAGACTTGTTTGACATGTACGCATCGTTTTTAACGCGATGAACATTGCTTTGGTCCTTTTGATGCTAATCAAATTAGAACGAATTAATAGGACTCTTAATCACCTCTTTATTTGACAATTTTAGAGAACCAATGAAACAATAAGAAGGTCTCCCTAAATGAAGACTTGTGTGAGATGTACGCATGGTTTTGGACGCGATAGTCATGGGTTTCTCCTTTTGACGCTAATCAAACTAGAACGAAGTAATACAACTCTTAATCCCCTCTTTCTTTGTAAATTCGAAACAGCCAATGAAACAATATGAAGGTCTCCCTAAATGAAGACTTGTGTGAGATCTACGCATCGTTTTGGACGCGATAGTGATGTTATTTCTCCTTTTGAGGCTAATTTCAACTAGAACGAAGTAATCGGATTCATAATCACCTATATTTTGACAATTATATCCAATGAAACAATAAGAAGGCCTCCCTAAATGAAAACTTGTGTGAGATGTACGCATGGTTTTGGATGCGATTGTCATAGGTTTATCCTTTTGACGCTAATCAAACTAGAACAAAGTCATACAACTCTTAATCACCACTTTCTTTGTAAATTCGAAACAACCAATGAAACAATATGAAGGTCTCCCTAAATGAAGACTTGTGTGAGATCTACGCATTGTTTTGGACGCGATAGTGATGTGATTGCTCCTTTTGATTCTAATTTCAACTAGAATGAAATAATACAACTTTTAACCACATCTTTCTTTGTAAGTTCGAAACAACCAATGAAATAATATGAAGGTCTCCCTAAATGAAGACTTGTGTGAGATCTACGCATTGTTTTGGACGCGATAGTGATGGGATTGCTTCTTTTGATGCTAATTTCAACTAGAACGAAGTAATACAACTCTAAATCACATCTTTCTTTGTAAATTCGAAACAACCAATGAATTAATATGAAGGCCTCCCTAAATGAAGTCTTGTGTGAGATCTACGCATCGTTTTGGATGCGATAGTGATGTGGTTGCTCCTTTTGATGCTAATTTCAACTAGAACAAAGTAATAGGACTCATAATCACCTATATTTTGATAATTTGAGAGAACTAATGAAACAATAAGAAGGTCTCACTAAATGAAGACTTGTGTGAGATGTACGCATGGTTTTGGACGAGATAGTAATGGGTTTCTCCTTTTTAAAGCTAATCAAACTAGAACGAAGTAACACAGTCTCTTAATCACCACTTTCTTTGTAAATTCGAAACAACCAATGAAACAATATGAAGGTCTCCCTAAATGAAGACTTGTGTGAGATCTACGTATCGTTTTGGGCGCGAAAGTGATGGGATTGCTCCTTTTGATGCTAATTTCAACTAAAATGAACTAATAGGACTCATAATCACCTATATTTTGACAATTTGAGAGAACTAATCAAACAATAAGAATGTCTCCCTAAATGAAGACTTGTGTGAAGTGTACAGATCGATTTGACTGCACTAGTGATAAGATTGCTCCTTTTGATGCTAATCCAACTAGAACGAAGTCATAGGACTCATAATCACCTCTTTCTTTGACAATTTGAGAGAACCAATGAAACAATAAGAAGGTCTCCCTAAATCAAGACTTGTGTGATATGTACGCATCATTTTTAACGCGATGGTCATTGATTTGGTCCTTTTGATGCTAATCAAATTAGAACGAATTAATAGTACTCCTAATAACCTATTTCTTTGACAATTTTAAAGAACTAATGAAACAATAAGAAGGTCTCCCTAAATGAAGACTTGTGCGAGATGTACGCATGGTTTTGGACGAGATAGTCATGGGTTTCAACTTTTGACGCTAATCAAACTACAACGAACTAATACAACTCTTAATCACATCTTTCTTTGTAAATTCGAAACAACCAATGAAACAATATGAAGGTAAATGAAGACTTGTGTGATATATACGCATCGTTTTGGACGCGATAGTGATGTGATTGCTCCTTTTGATACTAATTTCAACTAGAACGAAGGAATAGGACTCATAATCACCTATATTTTGATAATTTGAGAGAACTAATGAAACAATAAGAAAGTCTCCCTAAATGAAGACTTGTGTGAGATGTACGCATGGTTTTGGACGCGATAGTCTTGGGTTTCTCCTTTTTAACGCTAATCAACTAGAACGAAGTAATACAATCTCTTAATCACCACTTTCTTTGTAAATTCAAAACAACCAATGAAACAATATGAAGGTCTCCCTAAATGAAGACTTGTGTGAGATCTACGCATCGTTTTGGACGCGATAGTGATGAGATAGCTCCTTTTGATGCTAATTTCAACTAGAACAAAGTAATAGAACTCATAATCACCTATATTTTAACAATTTGAGAGAACTAATCAAACAATAAGGTCTCCCAAAATAAAAACTTGTGTGAGATGTACGAATCGTTTTGAATGCACTAATGATAGGATTGCACCTTTTGATGTTAATCAAACTAGAACGAAGTCATAGAACTCATAATCACCTCTTTCTTTGACAATTTGAGAAAACCAATTAAACATTAAGAAAGTCTCCCTAAATCAAGACTTGTTTGACATGTACGCATCGTTTTTAACGCGATGATCATTGCTTTGGTCCTTTTGATGCTAATCAAATTAGAACGAATTAATAGGACTCTTAATCACCTCTTTCTTTGACAATTTTAGAGAACCAATGAAACAATAAGAAGGTCTCCCTAAATGAAGACTTGTGTGAGATGTACGCATGGTTTTGGACGCGATAGTCATGGGTTTCTCCTTTTGAAGCTAATCAAACTAGAACGAAATAATACAACTCTTAATCCACTCTTTCTTTGTAAATTCGAAACAACCAATGAAAATAATATGAAGGTCTCCCTAAATGAAGACTTGTGTGAGATCTACGCATTGTTTTGGACGCGATAGTGATGGGATTGCTTCTTTTGATGCTAATTTCAACTAGAACGAAGTAATACAACTCTAAATCACATCTTTCTTTTGTAAATTCGAAACAACCAATGAATTAATATGAAGGCCTCCCTAAATGAAGTCTTGTGTGAGATCTACGCATCGTTTTGGACGCGATAGTGATGTGGTTGCTCCTTTTGATGCTAATTTCAACTAGAACAAAGTAATAGGACTCATAATCACCTATATTTTGATAATTTGAGAGAACTAATTAAACAATAAGAAGATCTCATTAAATGAAGACTTGTGTGAGATGTACGCATGGTTTTGGACGAGATAGTAATGGGTTTCTCCTTTTTAAAGCTAATCAAACTAGAACGAAGTAACACAGTCTCTTAATCACCACTTTCTTTGTAAATTCGAAACAACCAATGAAACAATATGAAGGTCTCCCTAAATGAAGACTTGTGTGAGATCTACGTATCGTTTTGGGCGCGAAAGTGATGGGATTGCTCCTTTTGATGCTAATTTCAACTAAAATGAACTAATAGGACTCATAATCACCTATATTTTGACAATTTGAGAGAACTAATCAAACAATAAGAATGTCTCCCTAAATGAAGACTTGTGTGAAGTGTACAGATCGATTTGACTGCACTAGTGATAAGATTGCTCCTTTTGATGCTAATCCAACTAGAACGAAGTCATAGGACTCATAATCACCTCTTTCTTTGACAATTTGAGAGAACCAATGAAACAATAAGAAGGTCTCCCTAAATCAAGACTTGTGTGATATGTACGCATCGTTTTTAACGCGATGGTCATTGATTTGGTCCTTTTGATGCTAATCAAATTAGAACGAATTAATAGTACTCCTAATAACCTATTTCTTTGACAATTTTAAAGAACTAATGAAACAATAAGAAAGTCTCCCTAAATGAAGACTTGTGTGAGATGTATGCATGGTTTTGGACGAGATAGTCATGGGTTTCAACTTTTGACGCTAATCAAACTACAACGAACTAATACAACTCTTAATCACATCTTTCTTTGTAAATTCGAAACAACCAATGAAACAATATGAAGGTAAATGAAGACTTGTGTGAGATATACGCATCGTTTTGGACGCGATAGTGATGTGATTGCTCCTTTTGATGCTAATTTCAACTAGAACGAAGGAATAGGACTCATAATCACCTATATTTTGATAATTTGAGAGAACTAATGAAACAATAAGAAAGTCTCCCTAAATGAAGACTTGTGTGAGATGTACGCATGGTTTTGGACGCGATAGTCATGGGTTTCTCCTTTTGAAGCTAATCAAACTAGAACGAAATAATACAACTCTTAATCCCCTCTTTCTTTGTAAATTCGAAACAACCAATGAAATAATATGAAGGTCTCCCTAAATGAAGACTTGTGTGAGATCTACGCATTGTTTTGGACGCGATAGTGATGGGATTGCTTCTTTTGATGCTAATTTCAACTAGAACGAAGTAATACAACTCTAAATCACATCTTTCTTTGTAAATTCGAAACAACCAATGAATTAATATGAAGGCCTCCCTAAATGAAGTCTTGTGTGAGATCTACGCATCGTTTTGGACGCGATAGTGATGTGGTTGCTCCTTTTGATGCTAATTTCAACTAGAACAAAGTAATAGGACTCATAATCACCTATATTTTGATAATTTGAGAGAACTAATT
>JAINUT010000094.1:0-63975 GCA_020205555.1 Panax stipuleanatus | reverse complement strand
ATAATAGATATGTTTACAATCACGAAGAAGGTAAATGCAAATGCCGGCCTTAATTATTAGAATGACTGTATGCGTTCATCATCGTCGCCTTTGGCGCAAAAATATTTCTCAATTTAGAGATGTTCATACTCAGCCTGAAGTCCGAATCAAAACAATATGGTTCGAGATAAGTTCTCAAAGAGATACTTAAATTTTCATAAATATTGTCTAGCTGAATCAAATAGCTTTAGACATATACCAATAATTCCAATATCAATCTAAACATGTGTCTGGCCAAATTTAATTGACACTTGACTTTTCTTTAAAATTCTGAAAATTATTTTATGACGTCAAGATACCGCACTGTATTTACAGTCCATTTTAGATTCCATCATTTTTGTGACTTTGTCATACACCAATATACCATAGTGGGCTGACGATCAATAGATCATATCCAACACTAGGTAATACTGCATTAATAACTCCATCGTTTTTATCATCTTTGCACCAGGTTCCATGATGCATTGATGTTATATAAAATATATTTTGATATTTTAAATTATTTTTGTCTAGCCGAAACAATTAGCGTAGACTCTTCTTTAAACCGTTCAAAACTATTGAATATTATTTTTGAAATTATCATGTCGCAACAGGTAACGATGTGTCAGGGTCCCGAAGTCCACACATACACAATTGTAACCTTGTTTTGAAGATAACCAAAAATTCATTTTTTTTGCTGTTATCTTGTCGCAACAGGTAACGATGTGATAATGGCTCAAAGTCCATCTCCACACCCTTGTCACCATATTGTGAAGATAACAAAATTTAATTTTATTTCGAAAAAGGCATATCAGTGCGAATTTAGCTTGATGTCAAAAATTTTGAAGTCTAGCATAGCTAGAAGATTTGGAATACCTATGCTTCCACCATCAACTTCAATTCTTCTAATGATCAATTGCTTAATAATTCTATCTATTTCTATTATCCTCAATCCTTCATTCACAATTTTTCCTATACCCCCGTATAGTTCATCAAACATACCACACGTTATGAGTTCAGGAACTTTCCATAATAATATGAGTTTAGGAACTTATCCTAGCAATACATAGTTCAAGAACCAATCACGAACTGTCCATACGCTTAGGGGTTCAAAAATATACCATACGATTATGAGTCACAAACTTACCATAAGTATGAGTTTTAAGAACTCGTACCTAATCTTATATTCTCTACCTATCCGTTATACACATGAGAAAAGAATCACCTTCTCATCATACATATAGCGAATAGCGCGAAACCGACATTTCAATGATTATATGATAAACTAAGTAGTCGTTAGACCAAGCACAAAACCCCCGCCCATACAAAGGTTTGTACAATTCAGCTATCACATGAGTCCTCAATTGAAATTCCACATAATCCTAGCTCCCACAATACTCGATACGAATTTCATTTAATCCGTATCTACAATTCACAACTCTTTCCTGAGTTTTAATAGTACAATTTCATAGTACCACTGTCATACAGCAAATCCTGCAATAAAGTTTTCAATCATTTGATTGATCATCTGTCCTTTTATGACCTCATCAGATCACGTTGTAATCTGATATTATAATCGTATTATATTACGATTCTTTTCTATGTTATGATCGTTTTGTTTTACGATCTTCTTTCCCTTTATAATTTTAGTCTTTTAGACTCTATCCATTCATTACTACTATTCATCTTTATTATCAGAGTTAGGTAACTCTGGATCTTTATTACTTGTCATGATTCTTCTTTGAATCTTATTGACTTATTAATACCTTGCCCAAATTCATCGCTTAGAACTTAAACTCTATTTGAGTTTATACCTATTCCTCATCTCTGCAGTTATAGCCTAAGGTAACACTACCTAAGGTTTATAACCTACAGCTTTGATACCAACTGTAGCGCGCCCAAATCCGGGTCCCAAGAACCTTGAACTTGGTAAGTTACGATACATCATTTCAATAACTATTGCGGAAGATATAAACATAAATTGTTTATACAATAACTTTTACAACATAATTCCCAAGGTTTGTAACCTTAACTTAATACCTGCATTCAATATCCTACACGACATACAATGTCATTTGTATCTGATACTATTACCATTTTAACCGTATAATAATTCCATCCTGAAACTTGCCTTTGCCTTTGATTGTATCCGAAGTTTCGTCTTTAATCTGAAATGTTTATCATGATATAGCAAGGGTGAGCAACAAGTTTACCTAGCAAGTTTAAGTTCAAATAAAGATATATCATGATTGAAAAGAATAATAAGCTAACAAACTTTCAACAATATAAGAATTGTGAAAGAACATGAATAAATAATGCTGAATAGCCAACAATGAACATGAATAAATTCAACTGAACAATATGGTAAGGAAGGTGATCAGCCTTTCATACCTGATGAACATATACAACGTGCACAACGTGCGAATAAATAATCAGTATAGATGTGAATAATCAACAATAATTATTTACGAACATGCTTTACAATAACAACTCGAGTTCGATTAGGAAAGTTGCCTGCATAGTCGATTACCGCTACGCAATTTAATTTAATCGCTGTATTGGAAAGGCCTATCAGTTATAAGATTGATCTTTCAATTAGCATAACATACTTTATAAGTAAACTATCTAACATTTAAACACATAATCAAATATTAGATATCCCTAATACTATACATATACACAATTCTAAACCTAGCACACATCGAGTCTTTAATAGTATTCAATATAGTATACTGAATGGTTTCCCACAAACAACTAACAAATTAGTTTCTGTCTCGTCTACACTGTTTTCACAGTGAGTTAGATCGATTACTAATTCGTAGATACCTTCCGCATATGAAGGACTCGTTTAGCCCAGCTACTATACATTAATCATTAAAGAGTACGACTGTACTACCTTAGACTTAACACTACTTCGTCATATAACTTATAAATTAACACTTATTCTTTCATTTTATAAGTCCATTTATAAATTAGTAAGCTGAATACCTAATCCAGCAACCTGGATTCAGATTGAATTTCAATTTAGTAAATTATTTTCCAATCCAGCAGACTGGATTTAACTGACCTCCAATCCAGCAAGTCTGGATTCAAACTGACATCAACTCCAGCAAGCCTGGATTCAACTGACCACCAATCCAGCAACCTGGATTATCCAAATAGATTAATCCAATATCCTTGATTATCCAAACATACCAATCCAGCATCCTGGTGGCCAATCCAGCAAATTAGATTGCAATCCATCAACCTGGATTCCCCTTTTTTAACCTAATCATCTTATTATTTTTTTATCTTTTGTCCACACATAAATACATGTATTCCATACACAAAAACAATTTTTTTAAGAATTTTTCAACTTCCTTAAGTATTTTTCAAAAATCCATTTCTAGTTAATTCCTTAAGAAATTTGCTACATCGTGCTTAACTCCAGAAATTCCCAACTCTTGGCGAGATCTTATACGTATTAACGTGAGCCTCCGGTTTAAATTTTGTGGTCATCGGAGTTATACAACTCCGATTATAGCAATTTTTGTCGAAAAAACATAAATATTGAAATAGTCATAACTTGCTCAATTTAAGTCGGAATGAGCTCATTTTTGGACACAAGCTACTTTATAACATATATTTTAATGTCCCAGAAGATTGGAATTTATTTCATAATTTAGCTGGACGAAACGGCCCCTGAAATATAGGGACAGCAAGCTTTTTGTCATTTTTCAGATTTCGCATCTTTTCCTAAAAACTGTCCAGACGGAAACCTACAAGGAATTTTTCAGTGATTCCACTTGGAAAAGTTAGAAGACTTATATATCTAACTCTAGAAATTGACCACACTCAAAAATTCAAAATAGAATGAGAGATATGATTATTTTAACTTCAGGTTCTGTTTTCCCCAAAATAATTTTTCTCACTATTAGATTTTCTAAGAAATCTTCTATGATCTCTTGATTAATCAAACATTAGCCACCTTAAACTAACATAATACATCACAAACTTCCTTAAACTCAAGGATACACCATGATCCTTCATTAATTTCATTAAACCCAAGCAAAACATAATTTATGCTAGGAAAATTAAAGTTTTCTAACTTTTGAAACATAGTTTCCTTTTTCTTGCTTTTGATCTAACTTCTGATCATCAAAAGTGATAGATCTAAACACATAACACTTATAAACATATAGATCTAAGGTTTTTGAGTTTTGAAATCATAGATCCAAGTTTTGATTCAAACAACTAAAAATAACTTTGGAAAAAGGTGTTTTATACCTTGATCTCTTGCTAGCCTTTCTTAATCTTTCAAAGTAGATGATGATCTTGGGTAGCTTGAAGGTCAAAACCACCTCCCCTTTACCTCTTGTGGCTGCTAAAAATGGTCTTTCTCTTTTTTCTCTCTATTTGGTTTTGCTAGCTTTTTAGGAAAGAGAAAAGAAATGAAGTAGAAATTGGTTTTCTAATTGTTTGGGAAAAAATATAGATATATCATATGTATACATTTTGCCCAACACTCCACTCTTCTAATCTCTCTTACATAACTTGCAATCTTGGACAAATGTGTTGGTGAAATGAAAAGATGACACCTATGGAGAGTTGGTGAGAGTTAGTAAGGTTTGGTAAGAATTAATCATTGCATGCATGCCCCCTTCTCTTCCTTCTTCTATTGGCCGAAATTATGCCCCTTTTCTTCCAACTTTGTTTTCTTTTTATTATTTTATTTAACTTACTAAATGTCCAAATAAATTCCTTAACAATTGGCTAAAAGATTGGGCTCCAATTTAATTATTTTGGGCTTGCTAAAAAAATAATTGGGCTATGTAAATTAACATAGTCCACTAATTTTAATTCTATCATACCCTAATCATTTAATTAGGGTTTTCATTCACTAATTTGTACTTTAAATCCTTACTCATGTACCTTTAATTTCTTAACCCAATTAGACTTGCTTTAATTAGGTTGTAAAATTAATTAATTGAGATAATAAACTTAATCTCTTAGGTTAGTAAAAATTTTAAATACTAACATCCTTACATATTATAACCCTTAAGTTATTTAATTCCATACCTAATATATATATATATTAGGTTACAAGACTTTATTCTTAATTCTCTTTATGTGTTAAATAAATATATAAACAATACACAAAATCATATAAGTCATTTACAAATTTTTTTAATCCATACTCTATTTCCAGTCTAGGTCTTATTATTTAACCTTTATTTAATCATTTAAAATCTTATAAATTCTTGGGTTGTCAAAAAAAGAATCCCTAAACACTGAGAAGTCATCCATGAATACCTCAACACTGCGCTCCACCATATCTGAGAATATCGCCATCATGCATCTCTGAAAAGGTTGTCGATGCGTTATACAGCCCGAATGACATTCTTCTAAAGGCAAAGGTGCCATAATGGCATATAACCGTTGTCTTTTCTTGGTCCTCTAGTGCAATTACAATCTGATTGTACCCCGAATAACCGTCCAACAAACAGTAGTATTCATATCCAGCTATTCTATCTAACATCTAATTAATAAACGGCAAGGGAAAAGGATCCTTTCGGGTTACCTTATTTAGCTTCCTTTAGTCCATGAAAACCCTCAAACCGGTCATTGTCCTAGTCGGTATCAACTCATTGTTTTCATTTTTTACTACTGTTATTCCACCCTTCTTCGGGACACACTGAACTGGGCTAACATATGCACTATCTGAAATCGGGTAGATTATTCCATCATCGAGCCATTTCAAGATTTCTTTCTTCACTACCTCTTTCATAATCGAATTGTGCCTCCGTTCTTGTTCCACTGTAGGCTTACCGTCCTCCTCCATCAAAATCTTGTGCATGAAGAATGAGGGGCTGATTCCCTTGATTCAGCAATGGTCCATCCAATAGCAGATTTATATTCTCAAAGAACTCTCAACAGCTTACTTTCCTGCAATTTGTTAAGCGCAGATGCAATAATAACATGTAAAGTAGATGACTTATCCAAATATGCATACCTGAGATGGTCAGGCAAAGGCTTAAGTTCGAGTGAAGGTGGTTCCTCTAGAGATGGTCTCATACGAGCTGATGAAGTTCCTGCAACTTCCAACGGCTCAAATGGTCTTTTGAATCAGTTCATTCCAGGCTGTGCATCTAACAAATGCAGATATTCCATCAACTCTGGATCGTCGCTATCACAATCTCCTATCAATGTCATTTCCAAAGGATCCGTACTCAGTATAAGACCCTGTTCATCCCCCACCACTTTCTCAATCACATCCATGCGATAACACTCCTCATCCTCCTTAGGGAAGTTCATGGCTTTGAAAACATTGAAGGTTACCTCTTGGTCTTGAACCCTCATGGTTAACTCTCCTTTCTGAACATCAATAAGAGTCCTACCGGTTGCCAAAAACGGTCACCTGACTATTATCGAAATATCTTTATCCTCTTCATAGTCCAAGATGATAAAATCAGCTGGAATTTGAATTTGTCAACTTTGACAAGAATATCTTCAACAATAGTTTATTTAGATATGAAATAGGATTTCATATTAATCCAAATAAAGGAGTTTATTTTGATAAGGAATTGGATTCCATATATTTTGTTTTTTCCATAACAGTTTTAAAAGTTAAAATAAAGTAGTTTATTTTTATTTGGAATTGGATTCCATATTAATTAAAATAAAGGAGTTTATTTTGATTAAATAATTTGATTAAAAAAATTTCTAGTTTATTTTTATTCAAAAATGGATAAATTAAAATAAAAAATTTATTTTGATTTAAATTTGGATTAAAATAAAAGAGTTTAGTTTAATTCATAATTGAATTTTATGCTAACTAAAATTGCCCATTAAATTGATATCAATGTATATATTGAATGTTTATTATTCACGAGATGAATGTTTTATTTATTGATGCATATGTTGATGTGTATAACAATAAATGTGGTTGATTATGGACTATTGACCAATATAATTGGATTTTATTTTAGTTGGATGCATGAATGTATGTGTTTTATAAATGGGGTCTGCGTACCTCGTCTCCTCTAATTTTTTTTAATGTAAATTCTATCTCCCTCCTATGTACTTTCCTTTGACTGCTGATCAAGGTTTCTATTTATAATAAATTGTTTTTGTAATAGGAATAGGAATAGTTATAATTAAATTTTGAAGAATTAGAGACCAAAGGAGCAAGGAGAACATGAAGGCCCGTTTGTAATGGAGCCCGAGATTTAAATGTAATAGTTATATTTAAATTTAATTCTTGTACCCTTAGGTTTGACCTTTTGGTTCACTTGATAGCTCTAGTGAACCAAACTAGGATAAATGTCCATAATCAATCCAGGTAGAATATAGTATTTTATATGTGCATGCTTACTATATATACATTTTATTTATTATACAACATACTTCACATGTTAATTAATATGACGCGTATTATATATATATATATATATATATATGCATGCGCTCTAAACAAGATGAGACAAATAATAACAAACCCCTCAAAGTATTTATATTAAGTCTTATGCAATCAAAGATATTTGGAATATCAAACGTCGCCTTCTAGCATGATAAATTTAATTGAGTATTAAATATTTAATATGACTTTGTTGTGTCACAACAAGACAAGTATTAAATATTTAAGATGTTGATTTATCACATTTGATGCTTATAACGAAATTGAACAATACTGTTTTGTTATGTCACCACAAGGATGGTATTTTTCTATTTAAATATATGTAAGTGCTAGGTTGGACTTAACTTAGATAATTTTGGTTCGGATATGTCACCACTTGATCAAAATAATCTAAGAGGCAAAATAAGGAGTTACATGGTGATGTAATTGACAATAGTTGTCTACTTATTTATTTATATATCGTTTGTTGTGTCACCACAAGGCTATATACATTTGAAATAGGATCCTTATTTTCACCAGCAAATCTTTAATTAGATTTGCTTAACTATATATTATGAGGGTAATATAGTTTGAAGAAAATAGTGGAAGATACCAATTTAAAACAAGACCTAATTTATTTTGGTAATTAATAAAAGAACATATGCTATAATGTCGTTAATTACAAATTTATTTACAGAATTTTACAATGTCTAAATTACTATCACTGCGTAGAATATTAGATTCTATTTAACCGAACCAAATTAAACGGATTGGTTAAGGAATTTGAGAATAGTTCTCGAGGCTGAAAAACTATCTTATTTCTTTAATACGCATATCCGTATAATGGTTGCAGACAATGCCTCTGAGGAAGAGATTGCTACTTTTAGAAAGTAACAAGATGAAGCATATTTGGCTCAATGCATCATGCTCGCATCCATAAGTAACGAGTTTCAGCGTCAGCATGAAACTATGAATGCTCCTACTATATTCCTACACTTCAAAGAGTTGAATGGTGAGGAAAGTAGGACTAATAGATATTAGATATCTAAGGAGCTCTTCCGATCTAGAATAACCGATGTCACTACAGTACAAACATATGTCCTAAAATGATCAATTTGATTGAACAATTTTGACAATAGGGTTTTGTCATGGATGGAGAGTTGAGCCAAGATTTGATCTCGTAATCACTCCCGGACTCTTTCTCACAATTGTTGTGAATTTTCCACATGAACAAGCTTGATGTCAGCCTCGCTGATTTGCTTAACATGTTAAAAAATTGTTGAGAGTCACTTTCCAATCAAGAAAGATCAAGTCTTACTTGTAGGAGCCAAAGGATCTTCTGAAAAGAAGAACATTCAAAGAAGGTAAATAGAAAGACAAATACAAAGGATAATAAGAACAAAACTGATACGGATAGCAAAGGAGTTTGCTTCCACTACAATAAACCTAGACACTGGAATAGAAACTACGAGAAACATCTTGCAGAGGCTAACCAGAAGAAGCTTAGTGAAGCTTCGGTTACATATACAGGTTTGTCAATGATTGAAATAAATCTTTCAGTAAGTAAAGTTTCTACTTGGGTATTGGATACCGGCTATGGTTCTCATAAATACAGATTTATGAAGGGACTAAGCAGAAGTAGAAAGCTAAACAAGGGGAAGTCTTCCTACGTGTGGCAATGGAGCAAAGGTTGGTCCATTAACTATATGAAATTATTGTTTAGTGCCGCTTACGGGCAAGTCCATTAGTTTAAATAATTAACAATTTACTGAATGGACTTTACATACTTGACTTACATGAAAATAATTTTAAATTGAACAAACTAGTAAAAGAAAAGGAGATGATCATTTAAATAGTTGAATATTTGTATTTGGTGAAATACAAGTCTGAATCATTTGAAAGGTTCAAAGAATTCAGAAGTAAAACTAATTGGCAAGGTATTATGATTCTTCGATTGGATCGAGGAATAAATACTTGTGCAATAAGTTTCAAGATCACCTTAAATGGTTTTCCCACAATGGAAGCTTTCTGATATATAATAATCGATTGATGTATCTAAAAGGAAAAATTATACCTTGTTGGACATTGTGCGATCCATAATGATTTTACCGACATTCCAATATCCTTCTAGGGTAATACCCTCGAAATGGCTGCATATCTACAAAATAAGGTAAACTCAAAATCTATCCCCGAGACTTCATAAGAGTTATGAACAGGGAGGATTCCTAATCTTAAGTATGTTAAGATAAAGGGTTGTCCAGCTTATGTGAAAAGGTTTCAAAAGGATAAGCTTGGGACAAGATTTGACAAATACAAATTTGTGGGACATCCTAAAGTAAGTTTAGGGTCAATGTTCTATAATCATACTTAGCAAAAGGTGTTTGTTGCAAAACACAATGCCTTCTAAGATAAATGTGTTTATCATTGAAGGGCTAGTGGGAGGATAATAGATCTTGAAGAAGTTTAAGAACCACGAATCACTATTAGTCAAAAGGAGGAGCCTGTAGATAGAACTATTGTACCACAACAGAATCGTAAATCTGGAATAGTACTTAAGATACCTGGGAGGTATGGATTCATCATAGATGATGATGATGAGGTACGTAGCATAGAGGATGATAATCCAGGAATACACGATAAGGCCAAGAGTTGTAGACACTCAGAGAAATGGCAGATGACTATAAAATTCGAAATGGATCTTTAGAGCAAATGACAAGGTGAAGACCTATATGGCCAGACCTTTTTGGAAAAGGTTTTCAAATAAAGTCAAGGATAATAATTGAATAATAATTCTTTCATCAATAATTAGAATTTTGAATATTGAGTTCATTTGAAGGTCATAAGACCTTGAACTTTTGTCCTAGGTTATAAACATTTCTATTTAAAATCTTTAACAGTCATTTAGACTATGGACCTTGTCTTGATCAATTAACATATTTAGCTTCTCCCGAGCCTTTCTTCTCAAGACGTCGGCGACGACGCTAGCTTTACCCGGATGGTAAAGTATCTCGCAGTCGTAGTCCTTGATCAGTTCCAACCATCTTCTTAGGTGTATGTTTAAATCCTTCTGGGTAAAGATATACTTGAAACTCTTATGATCCGTGTATATCTCACACCATTCTCCATAGAGGTAGTGTCTCCAAATCTTTAGAGCAAACACTACTGCCACCAATTCTAAGTCATGTGTCGGATACCCCTTCTTATAATCCTTCAGTTGGCGTGACGCATAGGCAATGACCTGGCCGCTCTGCATCAGCACACAACCTAATCCTTTATGTGAGGCATCACTATATACCACGAAATTCCCCGTACTATCCGATAAGGACAACACAGGCGCAGTACTCAACCTCTTCTTCAGTTCCTGAAAACTTTCCTCACATTTTTCTGTCCAAACAAATTTAACTGTTTCATGAGTCAAATTCGTCAACGGAGTTGCGATCTTCAAAAAGTCTTGGATAAATCTCCTATAATAACCTACCAATCCCAAGAAACTCCTCACTTCGGACGGCATCTTCGGCTGATCCCAATTCATTACGGCCTCAACTTTTGACTGATCTATCGAAATCCCATCCTTGTCAATCATGTGGCCAAGAAATTTCACACGTTCCAACCAAAATTTGTATTTCAAGAATTTCGCGTAAAGCTTCTCTCGTCTCAGCGATTCTAAGGTTAGACTTAAATGTTCGGTGTGTTCCTCCTCAGTTTTGGAATAAACCAGGATGTCATCTATGAACACCACTACGAACTTATCTATGAATGGCTTAAACACTCTATTCATTAAGTCCATAAATGCAGCTGGGGCATTCGTTAGACCAAATGACATCACCAAGAACTCGTAATGACCATACCAAGTCCTAAAAGCCGTCTTCGGTATATCTTCCTTTCTCACCTTCAGCTGATGATACCCACTCCTCAAATCGATTTTTGAGAAGTATCTAGCACCCTTCAACTGATCAAACAAGTCATTGATCCTAGGTAAAGGATACCTATTCTTGATAATAACTTTGTTCAACTCCCTATAATCAATGCAATGCCGCATAGACCCATCCTTCTTCTTCACGAATAAAACTGGCGCTCCCCACGGTGAAACGCTCGGTTGAATATACTTCTTGTCCAGCAATTCTTGCAGTTGAACCATCAACTCCATCATCTCAACTGGAGCCATTCGGTACGGAGCTTTCAAAATTGGAGCAGTTCCTGGCGCTAAGTCTATCACGAACTCTATCTCCCTATCTGGCGGAAGTCCTGGCAAGTCGCTCGAAAAAACTATGACACCCCCAAATTCGGGTACTTCGTTTCCACATGATTTAGTGTTCACTTTCTAATATAACATACATCTACCCAATATAACTTAAAAATAAATTACAACCTTTATTTAAAAAAATAAAATCCCCCTTAAAACAAGGGTTACAACTTTCTTCAAAATAATCCTAGGGTTTAATCTAACCTTGATATAACAATAAAGTGTGTAAATAAAAACATAATATAAAAGTCTTATTACAATTCAATCAATCATAAAAACAAGTCTTCACTTGTTCAGTTTGCCTTTGCCCTTACTAGTGGACGGAGCATCAACATTTTTAACCTTTGCTGCAGTGTTTATTTAATATGCAAGAGTGAGCAAACAACAGCTCACGGGATTCAACAATAATAAAAACATGAAAGAATATCTTTAAAAAGACTTGAATAACTTTACTTACTTCAAACAATAAAGAATTGAATAATAATTCTTTCATCACAATTATAATTCGAATATAGAATTCATCCGAGGGTCATAAGACCTTGAACTTTTGTCCTAGGTTATAAATATTTCTATTTAAAACCTTTAACAGTCACTAAGACTATGGACCTTAACTCGTACTTAGGGGGATCAGCCCTTCGTACCATATATTGTGCACAAACATCTTAACGCTTCTGCGTAGTAACCTCCCCTAATAAATAGGGTTGTTCAACTCAGTAATTGAATACAAGTCCGCACCAAAGGAAGTTCTGTTTGGATAAACTAAAAGGGTAATTTAGAATTCAACGTTCATCAACTAATGATTAGTTGAATCGACTCCCAATAATTCATAAATAAAAGAATTATGAATTAACATATGCTTTAGAAGTAAACTTAAAGCATTTAAAAAAATAAACTGGATCTTACTTGAACAATAAGTCAAGATCACTTTAATTAAACAAATAATTATCCAATACAAAAATGAAAAGGACATTCCCAATAATGAATATATGAAATTTAAAGAACTTGCATAGAATTGACAAGTTTAGGGTTTAGAAGACTTGTCTCAAGCGCATGCAACTAACACAATTCACGCTCTAACACTTCCTACATATATATACATTTAATCACAATAACCTAAATTAGTTAACACATAACTAATTCACATAATTGGTTAACCCTCATGGTTAACTCATTCTAATTAAATAAATAATAATCAACCATCACATAGTTAATTACATCACATAGACATGCTCACATAATTAAATCAATTATGTATCTAACTAAATTATAATTAAACAATTATAATTTAAACACTTAATCTAATTATAATTACTTAAATTATAATTACCTCTTATTTTAATTAAATTATAAACAAATTATAATTTATAATCAATTAAACTACATCATGCATTATAATTACACAAATTATAATTAATCATAGAATTATCAACTTATAATCCATAATTAAACATGCATTTGTTAAATTATAATTACATAAATTATAATTTAAATTAACATCTAATTGATTAAAATAAATCAACTTCCATACATTATAATTTAACAGAATTATAATTTAAATTAAACATTTACTCTTAATTACTCATATTATAATCAAGTAGTTCATATTACAATTAAACAGTTATAACTTATAATTTAAATACTATATTAGGTTTTCAAAACTCTTTTATTTTCCAAATATGAAACTGTCAAATTCATGTTAGCGACATGTTATAGCAGCTAGATACATGCTTATTATCCTAGCAACAATGTAATTGAAACATAAAACAAACTGCACAAATGCTCAAACTCACCGTCTCTGCACAGCCAGCAGCTAAAGACCTTTGTACCGGCGCAGCTGCGCAGGTACTTGATCTGGGAACCACAGTCGGCGCAGCTGCGCTGCTTCTGCATGTGTTACCGGCGCAGCTGCGCAGGAACGCAGACAGAAGCAGGCAGTTCAGCACCCTGCTTCACCGTTTAACCCTCACAAGCCAACAAACAGAAATTACAAATTACTGAAACAGTGTGTAGTCCATAGTTGAAACAATACACACATATAACATGTTACTTAACATGAAAACCATCTAAACAATAAGAATCAAAAGTTTTAGAAATCAAATTTTGATATTTTCATAAAACTCATATATTTTACAAAACCACTCACTGTAAACAAATTCTTAAGCAATTCAACTTATTATTTCTTGATTGAAGATATAGTATCAAACTAACTCTCAATTTGCAATTAAATACATAAGTAAAACATCAATTCCCATTCTAAAATCAACCACATATGAAAACTCATAAGAACACAATTTCCACATGTAAAACTTATTTTTACAACACTTTAATTTCATAAATAAACCATTGATAGCATACATGTAATGGATTACAACATCCCTCAATTCATATAACATGTAATTAACAAATTCATCAATTACCATCCCAATTATTTAAAAACTCAAGAATATAAGAAACTAAAAACAAGAGGTGAATTATTACCTTAATCCTTGATTAAGCTTTACTAGAGGGTAAGAATAGCTCTGATAATTTTCCTTTGGTTCTCAGAATTCCAACTCCTCTCAATCTTTTTTTGTTAAGAAAAATCACAGAGTGTCTCTTCTCTGTACTTTCTTCTTCTCCTTAGTTTTAGACTAACTTTTCTAACGTAATATAACTTAGAGTAACATACATATAATCTTATAACAGTTATATTACTTAATACGTATACTAATTATCATTTAGTAATTGCAATTAAATTATCAATTTTGAATTTTGAAAAGCCATAAGGCTTGTTTGGCAAACCACTTTATAAAAATAAATTTTCGTACTAAGGCCTTGTTTGGGTAAAACAACTTAAAATTCTTTTCTTTAATAATTCATTTTAACACATATTTTAATGTTACACTTTAATTAATAAAATCTTTTAACATCTAATATAATCAATTAAAATCTAACATCAGTTAATCACATAAAATTGCCACATAATTATAATTACTCGCTAATTAAAATTCATGTAACACTTTATTACATAATACATCTAATTTAATTATCTCAATTAAATTAGAACTATACTATAAAATTAATGTACATCAATTAAATTAAATATTAAACATTCATTTAATTAATATATAACACTTAATTAAATCACTCCACAAAATCACATAATTTATTTATTCAGCTCAATAAATAAATCACATAAAATATTTAATTAACTCAATAAATATTTAAAATTATTATATAAAATCTCAATCGTTACAATCTTTCCTCCTTAAAAGAATTTTGTCCCCATAATCACACATAAAAAAAAATTCTCGTCTATTACATTCTTCCCCCCTTAAAAGGATTTTGTCCCTAGAATCGGTACATAAGGAGTTACACAAAAGTTAAGCAAACAATTGCGTATAAGATTTCATCATAACATCTTCGAGTTCCCACGTGGCTTCTTCAGTACTGTGGTTCCTCCAGATTACCTTAACAGAAGGTATCACTTATTTCTAAGTACATGTTCCTTTCTATCAACTATTTGTACAGGCACTTCTTCATATGTTAAGTCTTTATCAAACTATAATGGCTCGTATTCTATTACATGTTTGTAGTCGTGCTTGTACGGTCTTAACAAAGAAATATGAAAGACATTATGTATATTCTCGAGCTCTGGAGGTAATGCCACTTCGTAAGCAACCTCGCCCACCTTTCGTAGTACCTCAAAAGGTCCAATAAATTGGGGACTCAGCTTTTCCTTCTTACCAAATTGAATCTTCCCCTTCCAGGGAGATACCTTCAGGAAAATGAAACTTCCTGGTAAGAATTCTTGGTTCTATCGATGTAGATCGGCATACTTCTTCTGTCTGTCTTAAGCAGCAACTAATCTTGTTCTGATCAGCTTCACAATTTTGGCGGTTTGTTGTACCAGCTCCGGTTCCAACAGTTAACGTTCACCGACTTCATTCCAGCACAAGGGAGTTCTGCATTTTTTGCCGTATAACGCTTCGTAAGGAGGCATGCTGATACTCGTGTGATAACTATTGTTGTAGGCGAACTCCACCAACGGTAGATGATCATCCCAGCTTCCCTTGAAGTCCATCACACAAGCTCTCAGCATATCCTCAAGCGTCTGTATTGTTCTCTTGCTCTGGCCATCAGTCTGAGGACGGTATGCTGTCTTCCAAAAATTCGACATAAAACGTGGATCTACTGTCGGACACAATCGACACCGAAACACCATGCCAAGAAATAATTTCCTTCACATACAGCTTCACTAGCTGATCCAAGTTATACTTTATCCTGATCGGCAGAAAGTGGGTTGACTTCGTCAGTCGATCCACTATAACCCATATCGCATCAAGTCCCTTCTAAGACGTTGGAAGGCCCCCCACGAAATCCATCATGATGTGTTCCCATTTCCACTCTGGAATTTCTAAAGGTTGTAGCAAACCACTTGGTCTCTGGTGTTCTGCTAACTTTTTGGCACGTTAAGCACTTTGCAACACATTCAGCAACGTCCCTCTTCATATTCGGCCATCAGAAATGTTGCCTGAGATCCTGGTACATCTTCATACTCCCATAGTGAATAGAATACCTTGAGCTGTGAAATTCACTCAAAATCTCCTCTTTGACCTCTGGTACTAGCAGTACCCAGATTCTACCTTCAAACCGTAACAATCCTTCGTTATCGTTCTTAAACTTGAACTCTTCGCCATCAGTTATCCTTTTCCGAATCTTCTCGCATTCTTCATCGTGAACTTGTGCCTCTTTCACTTTGTCTACCAGAGTAGAACCAGTAGTTACTTGAAACAACATCTCATCTGATTCCTTCAGAAACTTCACTTCCAATTCAAATCTAGCCATCTGTTCTATCAACTGATCCTGATTAGTTAACATGTTCAACTTCTCCCGACCTTTTCTTCTCAAAGCGTCGGCGACAACATTAGCTTTACCCGGATGGTAAAGTATCTCGCAATTGTAATCCTTGATCAGTTCTAACCACCTTCTTTAGCGCATGTTCAAATCGTTTTGGGTGAAGATATACTTCAGACACTTGTGATCTGTGTATATTTCACACTTCTCTCCATATAAGTAGTGTCTCCAAATCTTTAGGTCAAACACTACTGCCGCCAATTCTAAGTCATGAGTTGGATACCCTTTCTCGTAATCCTTCAGCTGACGTGATGCATAGGCAATGACTTTGCCACTCTGCATCAACACACAGCCTAATCCTTTATGTGAGGCATCGCTATATACCACAAAATTCCCCGTACTATCTGACAAAGACAATACATGCGCAGTACTCAACCTCTTCTTCAGCTCTTGAAAACTTTCCTCACACTTTTTCGTCCAAACAAATTTAACTATTTTACGAGTCAAATTCGTCAACGGAGTTACAATTCTAGAAAAGTCTTGGATAAATCTCCGGTAATAACCTGCCAATCCCAAGAAACTCCTCACTTCAAATGGCGTCTTAGGCTGATCCCAATTCATTATAGCTTCGACCTTCGACGGATCTACCGAAATACCATTCTTGTCGATTACGTGGCCAAGAAATTGTACACGTTCCAACCAGAATTCGCACTTTAAGAATTTAGCGTACAGCTTCTCTCGTCTCAGCGATTCCAAGGTTAGTCGTAAGTGTTCAGCGTGTTCCTCCTCGGTCTTGGAATAAACCAGGATGTCATCAATGAATACCCCTACGAACTTGTCTAGAAATGGTTTAAACACCCTGTTCATTAGGTCCATAAATGCAGCTGGGGCATTCGTGAGACCAAATGACATCACCAAGAACTTGTAATGACCATATTGAGTCCTAAAAGACATTTTCGGTATATCTTCCCTTCTCACCTTCAACTATTGATATTCGCTTCTCAAATTGATTTTTGAGAAGTACTTAGCACCCTTCAGTTGATCAAACAAGTCATCGATCCTAGGTAAAGGATACCTATTCTTGATTGTAACTTTGTTCAACTCTCTATAATCAATGCAAAGACGCATCGATCCATCCTTCTTCTTCACAAATAATACAGGCGCTCCCCACAGCGAAACGCTCTGTTGAATATACTTCTTGTCCAGCAATTCTTGTAGTTGAACCATCAGTTCCTTCATCTCAACTGGAGCCATTCGGTACGGAGCCTTCGAGATTGGAGCAGTTCCCGGCGCTAAATCGATCACGAACTCTATCTCCCTATCTGGCGAAAGTCCTGGCAAATCAATCGGAAAAACATCCACAAACTCCTTAACGACTGATATCTCCTCCACCTTTGGGCTTTCCTTACGCGTATCTACTATGTAGGCTAGATATCCTACACAGCCTTGCGTCAAAAGTTTTTTGGCTTGCATAACCGACAGATAACTTGCTTGTCTAGGCAATTTGCTACCATAGAAAACTATCTTCTACGGTGTTGTAAGGTTTACCGACTTCTTTTGACAGTCGATTATTGCCCCATAGTTGAATAACCAATCCATACCTAGTATGACATTGAATTCCCCAAGTTTAGTAGGAATCAAGTCTACTCTCAGCTCCTGACCCTTAAGATCCAATCTACAGTTCTTGTAAACAAACCTAACAGGAATAACCTCCCTATTCACAATCTCTATGTTCAAGGGGTAAACTAACTCCTCTATAGGTAAGTCTAGGGTTTTAGCAAAATCATCAGATATGAATGAACAAGTAGCACCCAAATCAAATAATACATATGCATTTATACTATTAACCAGAATAATACTTGACACCATGTCTTTTGATCGCACAGCATCCTGCACCGTCATGTTGAATGTCCAGGCAGTGGGTCGAACAACATGCAATGGTGCAGCAATAGTCACTGTACTGCCGCTCCCTATTGACCCTGCCGTTAGCTTCGTAGGACAATTGTGAGCCATGTGATCCTTGGATCCACATGTGTAGCAAGCTCCCTTCTTCAGGTTTGGGCAATTAGGCGCAATGTGGCCTTCCTGACCACAACTGAAGCACACCCGCTTCCCCTTCATGCACACGCCAGTGTGATTCTTACCGCATGTCGCACATGCTTCAAACTTTCTCTTCTGCTGGCTTCCTTGCAAACTCCCAGCAGAGGTGTTGTCATTCCATTTCCTTTTCTGGTTGACAGCGCTGCTACCACCAACCTTGGTTTCTATCTCATTCTTCTTCTTTTTATCTTGGTTGAACTTCGTCATCACTTTGCTTCCTCCCTCAGCAAGTATAGCTTTTTCCAGCACAGCTGCAAATGTGTTCAGCTGGAACATGGAAACCTTGCTATAGAGCCAGGGTTTCAGTCCCCACTCAAAAATCCTCGCCTTCCTAGCGTCAGTGCTGACCTGGTAAGTAGTAAACCTGGACAGTTCGTTGAACTTAGCGGCATACTCAAACACCGTTATCTCTCTCTGCTTAAGTTCTAGGAACTGGACCTCCATCTGGTCCTGCGAACTCATTGGGAAGTACATTTTGTAGAACATTTCCTTGAAACGTTCCCACGTTATGACTCATTCTCCCTCTTGGGTCTTATTAGCCTACCATCAGAAGATAGCATCCGACTTCAATATGAAAGCCGCGAACCCTATTTTCTGGTCTTCACCTACTCTAGCCACGTCAAAGACCTTATCCATTTCCATCACCCACTTCTGGGCCTCGTAAGGGTTGGTCGATCCCTTGAATTCAGGCGGTCCTACTGCCTTGAATTCCTTGAAAGTCGTACCCTGCACTTGCGGCTGATTCGCAAGAGCTCCTGTCAATAGGTTCACCAACTGCTGAACCGAGTTGGGATTCGTCCCATCATTATTGTTGTTGTTGTTCATCGAACCCTCGGGGTTTTGACGTGTTGGTCTTCTTCTAGGAGGCATTTTCTGTTAAGAAAATATTATTATTAGATCCTTTATTCAATACTTAAGTATTCAAGTTCATACTTAAAAGTTTGAATAACTCAGTTAACATAGAACACATAGCACGTCAATAAACTTCTTTTATTCATTACTCGTAGTTTAAAAACATCAATTAGATAGCATTTCTGCTATTTACATCATCCTTGAACTGAAAAAGTTGCAGGATTACATTATTAACTCATCCCATTCTTATCTCAAATTACGGGATTACATTATTTGCTACAAAAAGCAACATATAAATAAAAGCTCTACTGCCTAGGCATATTAAGACGTCGCGCAGCCTCTCTGTGTTCCTCTTTTATCACCCGAAACGCCGTTCTTCGATCCACCACGTACCATGGTAAACCTTGGAACTGAGCTGGGTAATAGAAAACACGATCCTGGGCTCTTTCTATCACTGTGTGGAAAGTATACTTGGTCTCCCTCAGCTTGGCCTTCTTGGCTTCGGCTTCATCTTCAGCTCGATCAGCTCGTTGAGTAGCCCTCAAGCTTGTCTCTTCAGATCCGGCACGCTTCATCGACTCCTCCTGGATGTTTTGCTTCAGCTTTGCTATCTCGACTCGAGCCGCATCTCTATCATTCTCCACATGTATTAGGTTCCACTGTGCTTCTCCTAGGTCACTCACTATATCCTCGATCGTCTCGTCTCGTCTCGCTGCTGGATGGTTTCCTCGAGTTCTCTGACTCGACCATGAAGCTCCACGTTACTATCGTAGACTACCTCGTACATCTCAACACTAGTAGAGTGAGGTGGGAATTCCTCTTCGGGATCCTCTTCCTCCTCTTCAGACTCGTCCTCGTCCTCATCCTCTGGAATAGGTGTCAGCTCAAGCTCCCGACCAGCTATGGTGATCACTAAAGATGGCTCTCTCCTAACCAGCTACTCCCAGACAACATGTATGTTACGGGGCTCCTCCACTCTAGGCACCTGAGGTATATCCTCTCTAGCCTGACTAGGTCCTCCAATGTTCGTCATCCTAACAAATGAATTTTAAAGTTCATTATTACGTGATATCGAGTTGTCACTCTTCGAATACTATAATGTAAACACATAGCACATAAAGTAGTTTATTATCTTTACCTATCACGTCTATCTTTTCGATCTTACTATAAGGCTACTACCTAAGTGTAAGACCCCAGATTTTATGAATAAAAATTTAATTTTCTTTATATATTATTTTTAAACAGTAAGGTGTTGTTTTGATAAATGTGGTGAGTTATGGGAAATATGTGCAAATTTTTTAAAGTTAGCAAGTGGTAATAAAATACTCATTGTTATCGGGGAATATTCGTTTGGTCGTGGAATATTCTTATTGTCGGAGAATATTCATACGACGGCGCAATCATTTGTGGGTCCCACAACAGAATAACTGTCGGATGAAGAAAACGACAAGAATCAGTTTTTCTAAAAATAACTGCGGGGTTGTTACCGTTAAAACTATTGAAATACCCGGTGGTTAAAATATAGTAATACGCGGTGTTGCACAGTAGCACACGGTATTGCACAGTAATTCTAATTATTGATTCTTACGTAAGAAGTCATTACTCAATAATTGTTACAGTAATTACTGTTAAATATTTTATATTATTGATTCAATAATTGCTACATTGATAATTGCATAATATTTTATTGATTCAATAATTGTCATTGCACAGTATTTCAAATTATCAAATCAATAACTCATATTATTTGAATAATATTATTAGATAGCATTATTGGCAATGTCTAAGGAAGTTCTGTCTAGGAGGGGTTATTTAATTGCGCGCCAGTAAGGAGAAATCCTTATCGGAAGGCCCCCTCTTTCCTGGGAACGACCTGGTTGTCAATTTTGTAGTTCTGTAATATTATTTGTGAATAATTAATTATTGATTTATATGATAAGAAAATATTTATTTTTGTGGATATAAAAGAAGAAGTTAGTACTGAGGTATTTTTATCAGTATTTGTTGTAAATTTGACTTATTATATGTACCCCCACTTACTCATTTTTCAAAATAATCATTATAAAATTATTCAATATATATATATATATATATATATATTATATGTGAAAGTGACATGTGGGGTGGGGCCCACATGTGGGATGAAATGAAAATGGGGTGGGGGGGGGGGAGGAAACGTATGGGGGAGGGAGTATTATTATTATATATATATATTATATTTTATTTATAATTTTTGTTTTATTAGAATATTTTATTGCACAGTAATGAATAGTAAAATCAAATTTTTCCGCTGGTACGTGCCCGTGAATTCGTCCAAAATTTTTCACCGTGCAGTCCGTGATTTTTATTCGAATAGTACCCTTCCATTCTCCTATAAATAGGATGCTTAGTTTAGAATTGAAAATCACACCAGAATTAGAAGTTTTCTCTCTCTATAATATCGAGCGTATTTTTGTGAGTATTTAGATATTTTGAGTGTTGCTATTCAATGCAAGTTTCCTTCAGCATTATACCTGAAATTCCAGTCAGAAGTACTGTTCTTTTGAGGTAAAGGATATTATTTTTTTCGTAAGGGATGTTATTTTCTTTCGTAAATGATGTTATTCTTCTCAATATCATTATACCAAAATATTGGCATGAATTTTATTGTGAAATTCTTACTTTTTTTGTCGAGGTTACTATTCACGTATACGGCACTATTCACGAGTACTATTCACGAAGTATGATTTTTCTTATAAAATTTCTATCTTTATCATGTCGGGGTTACTATTCACGTATTCGGCACTATTCACGTATACGGCACTATTCACGGAAAAATTAAATTTTCTTCTATTTGTTCAAGTTGGTTATTATGGGTCCTATCTTTGATTGGATCTAAGTTTTGAGCGTTATTCTTGAATTTTGCTCCACAAAGTATTATTATGGAGTATTTTTGAACTTGGATAAACTAAAATACGAATCCTTAATCTTTGTCTTTTATCTCACTGAATTCGTTATTTATATTGTTTTTCATCATCCTCATTCCTAAATGATGATATAACTGAATATCTTTGGCCTGTAGAGCAAAGATGAATGATTACCTGATGAATATCTTTGGCCCGTAGTGCAAAGATTGACAGGTGTTGAGATGAACATGACCACTGGAGATACAAATGAATATCTTTGGCCCATAGTGCAAAGATAAATATTTGATTCAAGATGTATATTGATTGATGTTACAGGGATAAAATATTGACGATGGACTTTTAAATCATAGAAGACAGTAGACTTTATTCTCTACTTAACTCTTCTAATGAATTGTTATTTCTGCTGCGAATATTGATCTAAAACTTGTTGTCCATAATATTTTATCTGAATTGTTGAAGACTAATGATAATTTATTTTTCATTATCTTAGTCATAATATTCTTTACTAAGCTAGTTGAGCTCACCCTTTTCATCTATTGTCCTCTTCAGGAAATGAGAATGTCGCAGGAACTAGTCGGGGGACAGAGTGACGGTCCGAGTTAGAGTAGTAGTAGTCCTCACTATTTCTAATAAATAGTGTGATAATAATTATAATGAGGACTTAGTTTGAATGTTAATATATTTTACATATTTGTATTGACACTCACAGTTGTGTGGTAGTATTTTGCACGACCGTGTGATATAAAGTTTGTATTTGGATTCTGTACCATGTATTTGGCGACTCAGAATGGGTTAGGTTGATTAGACCTATTCTGGGGGCGTCACACTAAGGTTTTCCCCCACCTAAGATTTCATAACCTACGGCTCTGATACCAACCTGTGACACTCCCAAATCCGGGTACTTCATTTCCACATGATTTGATGTTCACTTTCTAATATAACATACATCTACCCAATATAACTTAAAAATAAATTACAACCTTTATTTAAAATAATAAAATTCCCCTTAAAACAAGGGTTATAACTTTCATCAAAATAATCTCAGGGTTTAATCTAACCTTCACATAACAATAAAGTGCGAAAATAAAAACATAATATAAAAGTCTTATTACAATTCAATCAATCATGAAAACAAGTCTTCACTTGTTCAGTTTGCCTTTGCCCTTACTAGTAGACGGAGCATCAACATTTTCAACCTTTGCTGCAGTGTTTATTTAACATGCAAGAGTGAGCAAACAATAGCTTACGGGATTCAACAATAATAAAGATATGAAAGAATATCTTTAAAAAGACTTGAATAACTTTACTTACTTCAAACAATAAAGAATTGAATAATAAATCTTTCATCACAATTATAATTCGAATATAGAATTCATCTGAGGGTCATAAGACCTTTGAACTCTTGTCCTAGGTTATAAACATTTCTATTTAAAACCTTTAACAGTCACTAAGATTATGGACCTTAACTCGTACTTAGGGGGATCAGCCCTTCGTACCATGTATTGTGCACAAACATCTTAACGCTTCTGCATAGTAACCTCCCCTAATAAATAGGGTTGTTCAACTCAGTAATTGAATACAAGTTCGCACCAAAGGAAGTTTGGTTTGGATAAACTAAAAGGGTAATTTAGAATTCAACGTTCATCAACTAAGGATTAGTTGAATCGACTTCTAATAATTCATAAATAAAAGAATTATGAATTAACATATGCTTTAGAAGTAAACTTAAAGCATTTAAAAAAATAAACTGGATCTTACTTGAACAATAAGTCAAGATCACTTTAATTAAACAAATAATTATCTAATACAGAAAACAAAAAGACATCCCCAACAATGAATATATGAAATTTAAAGAACTTGCATCGAATTGACAAGTTTAGGGTTTAGAAGACTTGCCTCAAGCGCAAGCTACTAACACAATTCACGCTATAACACTTCCGACATACATATACATTTAATCACAATAACCTAAATTAGTTAACACGTAACTAATTCACATAATTGCTTAACCCTCATGGTTAACTCATTCTAATTAAATAAATAATAATCAACCATCACATAGTTAATTACATCACATAGACTTGCTCACATAATTAAAATAATTATGTATCTAACTAAATTATAATTAAACAATTATAATTTAAACACTTAATCTAATTATAATTACTTAAATTGTAATTACCTCTTATTTTAATTAAATTATAAACAAATTATAATTTATAATCAATTAAACTACATCATGCATTATAATTACACAAATTATAATTAATCATAGAATTATCAACTTATAATCCATAATTAAACATGCATTTGTTAAATTATAATTACATAAATTATAATTTAAATTAACATCTAATTGATTAAAATAAATCAACTTTCATACATTATAATTTAACAGAATTATAATTTAAATTAAACATTTACTCTTAATTACTCAAATTATAATCAAGTAGTTCATATTACAATTAAACAATTATAACTTATAATTTAAATACTATATTAGGTTTTCAAAACTCTTTTATTTTCCAAATATGAAACTGTCAAATTCATGTTAGCGACATGTTATAGCAGCTAGATACATGCTTATTATCCTAGCAACAATGTAATTGAAACATAAAAACAAACTACACAACTGCTCAAACGCACTGACTCTGCACAGCCAGCGGCGCAGCTGCGCAGCTAAAGACCTTTGTACTGGCGCAGCTGCGCAGGTACTTGATCTGGGAACCACAGTCGGCGCAGCTGTGCTGCTTCTGAATGTGTTACCAGCGCAGCTGCGCAGGAACGCAGACAGAAGCAGGCAAGTTCAGCACCCTGCTTCACCGTTTAACCCTCACAAGCCAATAAACGAAAATTACAAATTACTGAAACAGTGTGTAGTTCATACTTAAAATAATATACACATAAACATGCTACTTAACATGAAAACTATCTAAACAATAAGAATCAAAAGTTTTAGAAATCAAATTTTGATATTTTCATAAAACTCATATATTTTACAAAACCACTCACTGTAAACAAATTCTTAAGCAATTCAACTTATTATTTCATGATTGAAGTTATAGTATCAAACTAACTCTCCATTTGCAATTAAACACATAAGTAAAACATCAATTCCCATTCTAAAATCAACCACATATGAAAACTCATAAGAACACAATTTCCACATGTAAAACTTGTTTTTACAGCACTTTAATTTCAAAAATAAACCATTGATAGCATACATGTAATGGATTACAACATCCCTCAATTCATATAACATGTAATTAACAAATTCATCAATTACCATCCCAATTATTTAAAAACTCAAGAATATAAGAAACTAAAAACAAGAGGTGAATTATTACCTTAATCCTTGATTAAGATTTACTAGAGGGTAAGAATAGCTCTAATAATCTTTCTTTGGTTCTCAGAATTCCAACTCCTCTCAACCTTTTTTTGTTAAGAAAAATCACAGAGTGTCTCTTCTCTGTACTTTCTTCTTCTTCTTTCATAGTTTTAGACTAACTTTTCTAACGTAATATAACTTAGCGTAACATACATATAATCTTATAACAGTTATATTTCTTAATACGTATACTAATTATCATTTAGTAATTGCAATTAAATTATCAGTTTTGAATTTTGAAAAGCCATAAGGCTTGTTTGGCAAACCACTTTATAAAAACAAATTTTAGTACTAAGGCCTTGTTTGGTAAAACAAATTTAAATTCTTTTCTTTAATAATTTATTTTAACACATATTTTAATGTTGCACTTTAATTAATTAAATATTTTAACATCTAATTTAATCAATTAAAATCTAACATCAATTAATTACATAAAATTGCCACATAATTATAATTACTCGCTAATTAAAATTCATGTAACACTTTATCACATAATACATCTAATTTAATTATCTCAATTAAATTAGAACTATACTATAAAATTAATTTACATCAATTAAATTAAATATTAAACATTTATTTAATTAATATATAACACTTAATTAAATCACTCCACAAAATCACATAATTTATTTATTCAGCTCAATAAATAAATCACATAAAATATTTAATTAACTCAATAAATATTTAAAATTATTATATAAAATCTCAATCGTTACAAAAACGTCCACAAACTCCTTAACCACTGATATCTCTTCTGCCTTCGGGCACTCCTTACGCTTATCTACTATGTAGGCTAGATATCCTACACAGCCTTGCGTCAAAAGTTTCTTGGCTTGCATAATCGTCAGACAACTCGCTTGTCTAGGCTATTTGCTACCATGGAGCACCAACTTTGACGGAGTCGTAAGGTTTACAGACTTCTTCTGACAGTCTATTATCCCCCCATAGTTGAACAACCAGTCCATACCCAGTATGACATCGAATTCCCTAAGTTTTATCGGAATCAAATCTATCCTCAGCTCCTGACCCTTAATGTCCAATCTACATTTCTCGTATACAAACCTAACAAGAATAACTTCCCTATTCGCGATTTCTATATTCAAGGGATGAACTAATTCCTCTCTAGGTAAGTCTAGGGTCTTAGTAAAATCATCTGATATGAATGAACAAGTAGCACCCGAATCAAATAATACATATGCATTTATACTATTAACCGAAATAATATCTGACACCACATCTTTTGATTGCACAGCATCCTGCACTATCATATTGAATGTCCGGGCAGTGGGCCGAACAGCCTGCAATGGTGCAGCAATAGCCAAGGTACTGCAGCTCCCATTTCCTCCGCTCCCTGCTACCCTCCAGCTATCTTTTTAGGGAAACTAAGGGCCATGTGATCCTTGGATCCACATGTGTAGCAAGCTCCCTTTTTTGGATTCGAGCAATTCGGCGCAATGTGGCCTTCCTGACTACAATTGAATCACACCCGTTTCCCATTCATGCACACTCCAATGTGATTCTTCCCACATGTAGCACATGCTTCGAACTTCCTCTTCGGCTGGCTTCCCTGCTGACTCCCAGCAGAGGTGTTGTCGTTCCATTTCCTTTTCTGGTTGATAGCCCCGCTACCACCAACCTTGGTTTCTGTCTCATTCTTCTTCTTATCCTAATTGAATTTGGTTACTGTATCGCTTCCTCCCTCAGCAAATATAGCGTTTTCCAGCACAGCTATGAACGTGTTCAGTTGGAACATGGAAACCTTGCTATAGAGCCAGGGCTTCAGTCCCCGCTCAAACCTCCTCACCTTCCTAGCTTCAGTACTGACCTGGTATGTAGCGAACCTGGCCAGCTCGTTGAATTTTGCGGCATACTCTGACACCATCATCCCTCATTGCTTAAGCTCTAGAACTGGACCTCCATCTACTCCTGTGAGCTCACGAAAAAGTACATTTCAAAGAACATCTCTTTGAAACGCTCCCACGATATCACTCCTTCACCCTCTCTAGTCTTGTTAGCTTGCCACCAGAAACTAGCATCCGACTTCAACATGAAAGTCGGGCAATTGCCGTCTTCTGCTCTTCGCTAACTCTAGCCACATCAAAGACTTTTTCCATCTCCATCACCCACGTCTGGTGTAACGACCCCAAAATTCATACAATACAACTCTCGACATCGGTGGTTAACAATACATCGAACTTCTAACTTTACATTATTAATCAGTATTAAACTTAATAAAATGCGAAATAATTAAAACTTTTATATTTTACTTTCTTCATTACCCTGAATCTCAACCTTTATCATTTATATATTTTTGAATCAAAACTACTTTTATGACTCGCTTCACCAGAGGTATAAACAAAATCTTACATTACAAATCAATATCCATTATACATCGAATAACTCAACTTACAACTCAACAATTATAATACATCCAAACCATCAGATATATTTCTTATCTAAAAGCAAATAATCTTCTTGAATTGATATTGATCTCTATCATTCAATTAGCACGTATCATTACCTTGAATCCTTGACCTTTAAATGGTTATTTTGCAAGAATGAGCTCGACAGCTCAGTAAATCTAACAATTTTCATGCATCACATAGCACACAATATCATTCTTAGTTCATATATCATAATCTTTTAACTAAACATATCATATATGTTGTATTTCACATCTCAATTAAAGATTGAGTTCCATAACCCAATCAGTTTAGTCATAAATTGACTTTCAAAGTGTAAACCATCATCTATAATTGCACAGTACATTCAACAGTAAGAATTACAACCATTAGTTACCAAATTTATAAAGCAATTAGGAACTGAAAGACTTGCCTGGTTTGTAGATTACCAATTACAGAAAATAGCTTACAGTTATCTGCACTTCATGAATCCTACACAATTATATAATCATGCACATCATTTATTAGTCACATAGCAATGCTTAGTAATCGTTTAAGTAACTCTACTTTACGATCTACTATCACCTTCTTTAGGTTTGATACACAATGTTCAATTTATGTGGTTAAGTCCTGTTAGGGCTCCTTATTGTCCATTCAATTTATTTACGTTAAACTTTCTTTTTTTTACTTCTCATTACGTTCCACTTTAATACACTTAACATTTATTTAAGTCTTAAACCTCGTCTTTACATCACATTAGATGTATAATGTTTGTTAACATTAATTAAGTTAACCTTCGTTTCATATTACTTTATACTTCTCTTTTAATCGACACTTAACGTTTGGTTAAGTCGATATAGTTGTCATTACATCATTGATTAATGTTAAGAATCATTATATTTCATAATAATCATACTTTATAACTTAGACCAACATCTTTTACCATTGGAAGCACTTCACTTGCATACGTGCATGTCCGTCACCCTTCGATTGCCTCCAAATACACATTAGTACCAAAAATATCCATTTTCAACCCTGCTAACGGCTTTAAATTTAAAAACTTTTGGAATGAAAGTTGTAGGTCTACTCTTCTTCGTTCCGGATCATCTTGAATCGTCTCAATCGGAGTTCGTATGAAAAAGTTATGCCCATTTTACTAAAGCATGTCTGAGCTGTCTTTTGCTAACACTTGGCTAGCGCACTAGGCTCCCCAAATATGTAAGACCCCAAATTTTATGAATAAAGATTTAAATTTTTTTATATATTATTTTGAAATAGTAAGGTGTTGATTTGATAAATGTGATGAGTTATGGTTGAAATGTGCAAATATTTCAAAATAAGCAAGTGGTTATAAAGTATTCATTGTTGTCGAGGAATATTCGTTTGGTCGTGGAATATTCTTGTTGTCGGAGAATATTCGTACGACGGCGCAGCCATTTGTGGGCCCCACAATGGAATAACTGTCGGATATAGAAAGTGGCAGAAATAATCTTTTTATAAAATAACGGTAAAACTGTTACTGTTAAACTGTTGAAACACTCGGTGATAAAAATATAGTAATACACGTTGTTGCACAGTAGCACACGGTATTGCACAGTATTTCGAATTATTGATTCTTACGTAAGAAGTCACTTACTCAATAATTATTACAGTAATTACATTTTAATATTTTATAATAATGACTCAATAATTGCTACATTGATAATTGCATAATTGCTACATTGATATTTCATATTATTGATTCAATAATTGTCATTGCACAGTATTTCAAATTATCAAATCAATAATTAATATTATTTGAATAATATTATTAGATAGCATTATTGGCAATGTCTAAGAAAGTTCTGTCTAGGAAAGAGGTTAGGTAATTGCGCGCCAGTAAGGAGAAATCCTTATCGAAAGGCCTCCTCTTTCCTGGGAACGACCTGGTTGTCAATATTGTAGTTCTATAATATTATTTGGGAATAATTAATTATTAACAAAAATGATAAGGAAATATTTATTTAATGTGGATATAAATGAATAAATTAGTGTTGATGGTTGTTTTCATCAGTATATGTATTTTGTCGGAATGGAGGTGTGGAAAAATCATCCGTATGTAAATTGGGTCAATTTTTCATTTGGAATTTGGTAAAACTTTCTTCTACAAAGGTTGTAGAGAATTAAATTTCATATGGAATGGAAATAAGGTTCATATTTTTCTGATAAAGGGCTATTTATTATGAATTATTGAAGTTTCAAAAATAAATATTTTAATATATATATATATATATATATATATTATATAAACATGTGGGACAAATTGGTGGAGACTTTGTTGAAATCATCCTTGGTGTGCTAAGCTTTGTCAAAAGTTGGGGCTTGAAAATCATTCGTGGGATTTTGTTTCCAATCTTGGTGTGCCACTACAATTCCTATAAATAGGGTGCTTAGTTAGAAATGAAAATCACACTAGAATCAAAAAAATTTCTCTCTATAATATCGAGCGTATTTCTTGTGAGTATTTAGATACTTTGAGTGTTGATAACAGTGCAAGTTTTCGTCAGCATAATATCCGATATTCCAGTCAAAACTACTCTCCTGTTAAAGTAAAGGATGTTATTTTTCTCGTAAATGATATTATTTCCTTTCAATATCCATAATGAATATTATTTTCTTTCATATTTCATATTATGGAAGTAATAATATTTCATTTCATATTCCTAAATCTGAACTTACTACGGTAAGTATTGCTTCTATAATTCCTGAAATGATCAGAAATTTCTTGAGTTTTGCGCTTCATCTAGTATCACCTCACAGAATAATTTTCTGAACTTTTTATGAAAATTTTCAACTTTTCATGACGAGTTACTATTCACGATAAATTTATTTTTTTTTAATCTTTGATTGGATCCAAGTTTTGATCTTTATTCTTAAATTTTGCTCCACAATTGATTATTACGGAGTATTATTGAACTTGGATAAACTAAATTACGAATCCCTAATCTTTGTTATTTATCTCAATGGATTCATTATTTATATTATTTTTCATCATCCTTAGTCCTAAATGGTGATATAACTGAATATCTTTGGCCTGTAGTGCAAAGATGAATGATTACTTGATGAATATCTTTGGCATGTAGTGCAAAGATGAATGATTACCTGATGAATATCTTTAACCCGTAGTGCAAAGATGGACAGGTGTTGAGATGAACATGACCAACTGGTGATACAAATGAATATCTTTGGCCCGTAGTGCAAAGATGAATATTTGGTTCGAGATGTATATTGATTGATGTTATAGGGATAAAATATTGATGATGGACTTTTAAATCATAGAAGATAGTAGACATTATTCTCTACTTAACTCTTCTAATGAATTGTTATTTCCGCTGCAGTTGTTGATCTAAAACTTGTTGTCCATAATATTTAATTTGATTTGTTGAAGACTAACGATAATTTACTTTTCATTATCTTAGTCATAATATTATTTACTGGGCTAGTTGAGCTCACCCTTTTCTTCCATTGTTCTCTTCAGGAAATGAGAATGTCGTAGGGACTAGTCGGGGATCGGGGTGATGGTCAGAGTTAGAGCAATAACAGTCTTCACTATTTTGTAGAATAGTGTGATAATAATTTTAATTAATGAGGACTGAATTTGAGTGTTTATATTTGGTATTATATACGATTTGTATTGAAACTCACAGTTTGAGTGGTCGTATTTTGCACGACCGTATATTATAAAAGATTGTATTTGGATTCTGTACCATGTATTTGGTGACTAAGAATAGGTTGAGTATTGAACCTATTTTGGGGGCATCACAAAATAAGTCTAGGCCAGCGCACTAGGCGCTAGGAGACAGCAGGTTGCTCGGCCATTTTGCCCAAATGTCCAACTTTTCTAGATTTTGCAATTTTTTTTGATGCACATACTTAAAATCTTCATAACTTCTTCTTTTTAAGTCGGAATTAGTTGATTTCAACTCTATGAACTCGTTAAACACTGAACTACTCATCTACAGAATGATTATAACATTTCAGAAACTTTAAAAAAAATCATTTTAAGGATTCCAATTCAGTGTTCATGCTATATTTTCATATTTCAACATATTTAGCGACACCGAACACTACGACTTCATTTTAGATCCGTTTTGGTTCGTTCAACTTGCGTTATTTTCGTTTTTCAACCTACTAACAACATCTATTATCGATTACAGATTATAACTC
This sequence comes from Panax stipuleanatus, assembly GCA_020205555.1. Lineage (NCBI taxonomy): Eukaryota > Viridiplantae > Streptophyta > Magnoliopsida > Apiales > Araliaceae > Panax > Panax stipuleanatus. The sequence goes on along the minus strand of JAINUT010000094.1, from coordinate 31,646 downwards.
AAATTCCTAACCAATTTTTGACCTCAAAATAGCCAAAACACATATTTACAACAAAAATCTAATCTTCAACTTTCAACCGTTTCTCATAAATTTAATTACTCCAAAACCACTTGTAGATGATATAATATGGATTACACAAACCCACAACACATATATACAACATCTTTTCACATCATCCAACCCAAAATAGCTTTTTATGTGAAGAACTTGAAAAGTATATTTTAAAGCTTTAGAACTAGATTGATATATTGATTAGATGATGAAGATTATCTGATTTCTCTTGATTAATCTTCTTCCACCTTCTTGATTCTCAAAACCTTCACAATTCTTCAGAGAATTTCTTCTCTTTCTCTCCCAATTTTTCTATCTTCCTCTCTTCTCCGTGTTTGTTCTTCTTTCTTAGGCTTAGAAAAAATATACGTAAAAAGAGATAACTGATATAAACATGGGTATCACCAGTTACAACCCACCAAGGGTCATAAGACCTTGTTTGGCTAGTACACTATACAACCCTTTTAATTTATTTTAATCAATTACTTATTATATAGTTTACAAATGTCACATCTTTTTAATTAAATCATGTTTAATCAAATTATTTAACAAATATAACTCCATTTTTATTTAACAAATCATTACTTTTCTAATTTAATTATTAAATTAGAATATCTCCATAATAATTTCCATCAAACATTTATTAAATTTCATAAATATTCCAAATAGAACTAAATAAAATCTTTATTCAATTCCATAACTAATTTTAACTATTATTACTACATTAACATATTACATTTATATATGATATATATCAATCTCTAATTTTATTAAAACAATTATATTCACATTAATTCATTATTTTAATTAAGTGAATCACTCACATTATTTATGAAACTTAATTCATAATAATTTTCATTGTCACAATAATAATCAAATTATACTATCTCGTAATATAATTTTAACTAAATTAAATTAACTAATATTGTTCAGTTAATTTTCTTTTCAAAACAACTTCATTTATTTTCTTCAATAGTTTAATTAAATATTAAACCTCATTTTCCCCAATACATGAATATATAATTCTTTGCATACCAAATCACACCTTTCAGAATATAATACATATACACATACTCGTACTCGAAACATCTCATAATAAAAATTTTATTTATTAAATTCTCATTTATTAATTCTTGAAAATCTGGGTTGTCACATCTTTCACTCCTTATAAGGATTTCGTCCTCGGAAGCATCGAAAACCTCCCTCACTCTGTTTTCATTGAATCTCTTTCATAATTATCGTTGAATAACTTAACACATTACCTTAGTGTAAGTTTTATTTCATCACCTTCACTTAAACCTGGGACACTTCGAGTATTATATATTCTTTAACCCTTTAACTTATTTATTTCCTTTTTTTAAGGATCATTGCATATCATACTCGTTGTAATCATTTAATATCCTGATTTAGCATCGTACAAATATTCAAGTTATCACATTCACCCCTTCTTCTAAGAATTTCGTCATCTTGATTATTGGAGTTAGGTAACTCCTGATTCTTATCTTTATATCTCTTCAAGATTCTTCTTTGAATTTTCTTGTTTATTTATCAATTCTTCCTTTAAGAATTTCTAACTTCATTTGTATTGCTCAAAATTTTATTCGAGTTTACTCCTTGTCATTCTCACCTAATTCTTATAACATTTATAGGACTTAACTCATCCTATACATCTACGTATGTGAAAAGAATCACCTTTTCATAATACGTACTCATAACTCTATACTCGGTACACATCGACTCTCTAACAGTGTTCAATATAGTAAGCTGAGTGGTTTCCCACAAACAACCAACAAACTAGTTTCTCATCTCGTCTACATTGTATTTCACAGCGAGTTAGATCGGTGGCTAGTTCGTATATACCTCCATTCCCTAAAGAAATCAATTAGCGCAGATACTATACATTAACCATTAAAGAGTACGATTGTACCACTACTTAAACTTAACTTCTTATAACCTAAGGTCATAGTCTAAGGTACTCTTATCTAAGGTGTATAACCTATCAGCTTTGATACCAACTGTAACGACCCTAAAATTCATATAATACAACTCTCGACATCGGTCGTTAACAATACATCGAACTTCTAACTTTACATCATTAATCAGTATTAAACTTAATTAAATGCGGAATAATTAAAACTTTTATATTTTTCTTTCTTCATTACCCTGAATCTCAACCTTTATCATTTACATATTTTTGAATCAAATCTACTTTTATGACTCGTTTCACCAGAGGTATAAACCAAATCTTACATTACAAATCTATATCCATTATACATTAGACAACTCAACTTACAACTCAACAATTATAATACATCCAAACCATCAGATATATTTCTTATCTAATAGCAAATAATCTTCTTGAATTGATATTGATCTCTATCATTCAATTAGCACGTATCATTACCTTGAATTCTTGACCTGCAAAATGGTTATTTTGCAAGAATGAGCTCGATAGGTCAAAGAATCTAACAGTTTTCATACATCACATCGCACACAATATCATTCTCAGTTCATACATCATAATCTTTTAAATAAACATATCATACATGTTGTATTTCACATCTCAATTAAAGATTGAGTTCCATAACCCAATCAGTTTAGTCATTAATTGACTTTCACAGTGTAAAGCATCATCTATAATTTCACGTACATTCAACAGTCTGAATTACAACCATTAGTTACCAAATTCATAAAGCAATTAGGAACTAAAAGACTTGCCTGGTTTGTAGATTACCAATTACAGAAAACAACTTACAGTTATCTGCACTTCATGAATCCTACACAATTATATAATCATGCACATCATTTATTAGCCACAAAGCAACGCTTAGTAATCATTTAAGTAACTCTACTTTACGATCTACTATCATCTTTTTTAGGTTTGATACATAATGTTCAATTTATGTGGCTAAGTCCTGTTAGGCCTCCTCATTGTCCATTCGATTTATTTACGTTAAACTTTCTTTATTTTACTTCTCATTACGTTCCACTTTAATACACTTAACATTTATTTAAGTTTTAAACCTCGTCTTTACATCACATTAGATGTATAATGTTTGTTAACACTAATTAAGTTAACCTTCGTTTCAATTACTTTATACTTCTCTTTTAATCGACACTTAACGTTTGGTTAAGTCGATATAGTTGTCATAACATCATTGATTAATGTTAAGAATCATTATATTTCATAATAATCATATTTTATAACTTAGAACAACATCTTTTACCATTGGAAGCACTTCACTTTCATACGTGCATGTCCGTTACCCTTCGATTGTCTCCAAATACACATCAGTCCTAAAGATGTCCATTTTCAACCTTTCTAACTACCTCAAATTTAAAAACTTTTGGAATGAAAGTTGTAGGTCTACTCTTCTTCGTTCCGGATCATCTTGAATCGCCTCAATCGGAGTTCGTATGAAAACGTTATGCCGATTTTACTAAAGCATGTCTTAGCTATCTTTTGCTAACACTTGGCTAGCGCACTAGGCGCCCCAAATAAGCCTAGGCCAGCGTACTAGGCGCTAGGAGACAGCAGGTTGCTCGGCCATTTTACCCAAATGTCCAACTTTTCCATATTTTGCAATTTTTTTCGATGCACATACTTAAAATCTTCATAACTTCTTCATTTTAAGTCGGAATTAGTTGATTTTCAACTCTATGAGCTCGTTAAACACTGAACTACTCATCTACAGAATGATTATAACATTTTAGAAACTTTAAAAAAAATCATTTTAAGGATTCCAATTCAGTGTTCATGCTATATTTTCATATTTCAACATATTTTGCGAGACCGAACATTACGATTTCATTTTAGATCCGTTTTGGTTCGTTCAACTTGCGTTGTTTTCATTTTTCAATATACTAACAACATCTAATATCGATTTACAGATTATAACTCAAATTCTTAACCAATTTTTGACCTCAAAATAGCCAAAACACATATTTACAACAAAAATCTAATCTTCATCTTTCAACCCTTTCTCATAAATTTAATTACTCCAAAACTACTTTTAGATGATATAATATGGATTACACAAACCCACAACACATATATACAACATCTTTTCACATCATCCAACCCAAAATAACTTTTTATGTGAAGAACTTGAAAAGTATATTTTAAAGCTTTAGAACTAGATTGATACCTTGATTAGATGATGAAGATTATCTGATTTCTCTTGATTAATCTTCTTCCGCCTTCTTGATTCTCAAAACCTTCACAATTCTTCAGAGAATTTCTTCTCTTTCTCTCCCAATTTTTCTATCTTCCTCTCTTCTCTGAGTTTGTTCTTCTTTCTTAGGCTTAGGAAAAATATACGTAAAAAGAGATAACTGATATAAACATGGGTATCAACAATTACAACCCACCAAGGGTCATAAGACCTTGTTTGGCTAGTATACTATACGACCCTTTTAATTTATTTTAATCAATTACTTATTATATAGTTTACAAATGTCACATCTTTTTAATTAAATCATGTTTAATCAAATTATTTAACAATTATAACTCCATTTTTATTTAACAAACCATTACTTTTCTAATTTAATTATTAAATTAGAATATCTCCATAATAATTTCCATCAAACATTTATTAAATTTCATAAATATTCCAAATAGAACTAAATAAAATCTTTATTCAATTCCATAACTAATTTTAACTATTTATGAAATTCACAACCTTACTACATTAACATATTACATTTATATATGATATATATCAATCTCTAATTTTATTAAAACAATTATATTCACATTAATTCACTATTTTAATTAAGTGAATCACTCACATTATTTATGAAACCTAATTCATAATAATTTCCATTGTCATAATAATAATCAAATTATACTATCTCATAATATAATTTTTACTTAATTAAATTAACTAATATTGTTCAGTTAATTTTCTTTTTGAAACAACTTCATTTATTTTCTTTAATAGTTTAATTAAATATTAAACTTCTTTTTCCTCAATACATGAATATTTAATTCTCTGCATACCAAATCACACCTTTCAGAATATAATACCTATATACATACTCGTACTCGAAACATCTCATAATAAAAATTTTATTTATTAAATTCTCATTTATTAATTCTTGAAAATACTGGTTGTCACATCTGGGCATATATAGGGTTTACCGATCCCTCGAATTTAGGTGGTCCTACTGCCTTAAATTCCTTGAAAGTCGTTCCCTGCACTTGTAGATGATTCGCAAGTGCTCCCGTCAGTAGGTTCACCAACTGCTGAACCGTATTGAGATTCGTCCAATCGTTATTGTTGTTCATCGAACCCTCGAGATTTTGACCTGTAGGTCTTCTTCTAGAAGACATTTTCTGTTAAGAAAATATTATTATTAGATCCTTTATTCAATTCTTAAGTATTCAAGTTCATACTTAAAATTTTTAAATATTTCAGTTCATATATGAGCACATAGCAGATCAATAACTTCTTTTATTCATTACTCGTAATAAAACATCAAATAGATAGCATTTCTGCTATTCACATCATCTTTCCTGAACTGAAAAAGTTACAGGATTACATTATTAACTCATCCCATTCTTATCTCAAATTATGGGATTTATATTTATTTATTACAAAAAGAAATACATAATTAAAGACTCTACTTGTAAGACCCCAAATTTTATGAATATGATTTAATTTTCTTTATATATTATTTTAAAATAGTAATGTGTTGATTTGATAAATGTGATAAGTTATAGGTGAAATGTGCAAAGTTTACAAAATAAGCAAGTGGTTATAAAATATTCGTTGTGTCGGAGAATATTCGTTTGGTCGAGGAATATTCTTTTTGTCGAAGAATATTCGTACGACGGCGCAGTCATTGGTGGACCCCACAACGGAATGAATGTTGGATATAGAAAGCGACAGAAGTAACTTTTTTATAAAAATAACGGCAAAACAATTACCGTTAGTACTGTTGAAATACCCGGTGGTTAAAATACAGTAATACATGGTGTTGCACAGTAGCATACGGTATTGCACCGTATTTTGAATTATTGATTCTTACGTAGGAAGGCACTTACTCAATTATTGTTACAGTAATTACTGTTCAATATTTTATATTATTAATTCAATAATTGCATAATATTTTATTTGTTCAATATTTGCTACGTTGATATTTTATATCAATAAGTGCTACTTTGCTATTTTATATTATTGATTTAATAATTGTCATTGCACATTATTTCAAATTATCAAATCAATAATTCATATTATTTGAATAATATTATTAGATAGCATTATTGGCAATGTCTAAGAAAGTTCTGTCTAGGAAAGAGGTTGATTAATTGCGCGCCAGTAAGAAGAGATCCTTATCGGAAGGCCCCCTCTTTTCTGGGAACGACCTGGTTGTCAATATTGTAGTTCTGTAATATTATTTGTGAATAATTAATTTTTGATATATATGATAAGGAAATATTTATTCAATGTGAATTTAAACGGAGAAATTTTTAACATGTGACATTTGTTGAAAGTTGGTATTTTATCTTGTCTGATAAAATAATTCATTCAAATATATTATTATAATATTACATTATAGTAGTATGATGTGATTATATAATAGTATAATTTTTATAATTTGAATGGTAACATTATTATAGTAAATTTATGGTATAAAAGTTAAACGAGGTGGAAGAGTGCAAATTGAATTTGAACTCTTATGATGCAAATAATGATGTCATCAGAGCGATGAGGTAAGCAATGATATCATAGGATCGATGATGTAAGCGATGATGTCATAAATTGTGGCGAAAAGAATATTTTACCCTTACTCTGTCGAGCCTATAAATAGAAGCTCATTTCTTCATTATTTCTCACCAATTTACTAAAGTTATAGAGAGAGAAAGTATAGAGAGAATAAGAGAAAAAGAAGAAGAGTATTCTGTTATTACACTAGTGCAGTCTCTAAATTTTTAAGGTAAGGGGTAATATTTCTTTCGTATTCATGAAGAGAGTTATTTTCTTTCAATACTCGAAAGGATTGTTATTTCATTCTTTATTATTCTGTTGGAATAACTTGTCTACGCGGACTACCGCATGCATGGTGAAATCCTATTGTTATTCCATTCTTTATTATTTTGTGGGAATAACCTGTCTACGCGGACTATCGCATGCCTGGTGAATAACCTTTCGTATTCAGTTGTTATTAAATTGTGGAAATAATCTGTCTGAGCGGACTACCGCTTGACGGGTGAAAATTCAATTGCAGTTTCGTATATTGTTTCATTTCAGATTCCTAACTCTAAACTTACTACGGTAAGTATTGCTTCTATAATTCTTGAAATGATCAGAAATTCCTTGAGTTTTGCGCTTCATCTAATATCATTTCACTGGAATATTGGTCTGAACTTTCTTGTGAAATTTTTATCTTTTCATGTCGAGTTACTATTCATGAGTTACTATTCACGGGGTACTATTTACGGTAAAAAAAAATTCTTTCAAATCATCTTTGATTAGATCCAGGTTTTGATCTTCATTCTTGAACTCTGGATAAATTCTCTAATATTTGTCCTTTATCTCACTGAATTCGTTATTCGTATTGTTTTTCATCATCCTCAGTCCTAAATGGTGATATAACTAAATATCTTTGGCCTATAGTGCAAAGATGAATGATTACTTGATGAATATATTTGGCCTGTAGTGCAAAGATGAATGATTACCTGATGAATATCTTTGGCCCGTAGTGCAAAGATGGACAGGTGTTGAGATGAACATGACCAACTGGTGATACAAATGAATATCTTTGGGCCGTAGTGCAAAAGATGAATATTTGATTCGAGATGTATATTTATTGATGTTACAGGGATAAAATATTGATGATGGACTTTTAAATCAAAGAAGATAGTAGACATCATTCTCTACTTAACTCTTCTAATGAATTGTTATTTTCGCTGCGAATATTGATCTAAAACATGTTGTCCATAATATTTTATCTGATTTATTGAAGGCTAACGATAATTTGTTTTTCATTATCTTAGTCATAATATTCTTTACTGGGCTAGTTGAGCCCACCCTTTTCTTCCAATGTTCTCTTCAGGAAATGAGAATATTGCGGGTACTAGTCGGGGAATGGAGTGATGGTCCGAGTTAGAGTTGTAGAAGTCCTCACTATTTTTTTTTAAAATTGTGTGATAATAAATATAATGAAGACTTAGTTTGAATGTTAATATTTTCTACATGTCTGTATTAACACTCACAGTTGTGTGGTCGTATTTTGCACGACCGTTTGATATGAAAGATTGTATTTGGATTCTGTACCATGAATTTGGCGACTCAGAATGGGTTGAGTATTGAACCTATTTTGGGGGCATCACAGTTGGTATCAGAGCTTAGAGATATGATCTCTGGAGGAGATCTGGAAATAGAACTCGGAGGGAAGAGACGAGTAAAACCTTCGCTAGTGTGTCTAACCTAAGCTTAATTGTTATTTAATTGGTCGGTTGGAATATAGGGTTAATATGTGATATGTTAATTTGTTTGATTAACCCTTGTTTTGTGGCAGTATTTGAGAATGGCAGCTGAAAATCTAAACAACGAAGTGAATGAGACCGTTGAGACACCTTGAATCACCAACCAAGAGAATGTGCTACAGGAAGGCAACAATTCTCCTATAAACAACCCTACCGAAGAAATGATAAATGACGGGATGTTTAGAAGCTTTTTGCAGTTCATGCAAAACCAGACGAGAGAGACTCGTGTTCATAATACATGTGAAAATAACAACCCACGGCTTGTCACTGCCAAGCAGTTTACAGAGTTGGGACCACGAGAGTTTCAGGAAAAGCCAGATCCAATCAAGGCAGAAAATTGGATTAAGAAAATTACCAAGATATTTGATGTCTTGGGATGTACGGAGGAATAGAAGGTTCCATTTGCCACCTTTATGTTCCGTGGAGAGGCGGATTACTGGTGGGAATCTGTGAAGCGTACCCAGCCTGCCGTACTCAAGATGTCTTGGGGTGCATTCCAGAAACTGTTCAATGACAAGTACTTTCCAGAAAGTATTCGTCACATGAAAAAGGTAGAGTTTATCAAACTGGAACAAAACAACATGACTGTGTCCCAGTACGAGGCTAAGTTCACGGAGTTATCCCGATTCGCATCTCATTTGGCAGATAATGAAGAACGTATGACGCGGATGTTTATGAGAGGTTTGAAATCCAAAATTTGTCAATACCTCATTTCTCACAAACTTTCTTTATATTCAGATGTGGTGAACAGGGCCCAATTATTAGAACGAGATAATGATTATGTTTAACCAATGGACAACAACCAAGGTCGTACCGGTGGCAGCAGTCATCGGAACAATGAAAATTAGCATGGAAAAAATTATCAGGCCAGAAGCGGTAACCACTCCGGTGGTAATCGTAGCCATGATAATAGAAGAAGTGAGTCGGGGGGAGATTTCAAGAAGAGAAAGTATAACAATGAGAACATGAAGACGTCGACAGTAGCATCAGCATCAACTATTTCTAGGGGAGAAGAACGACCACCGATCGTATGGAATACGTATTCTATTTCCCTCAGCTTGGCCCTCTTAGCTTCAGCCTCATCTTCAGCTCGATCGGCTCGTTGAATAGCCCTCAAGCTTTTTTTCTCAGCTCTGGCACGCTTCGTCGACTCCTCTTGGATGTCTTACTTCAGCTTTGCTAGCTCAGTCTGTGTCTCGTCTCTATCATTCTCTATGTGGATTAGCTTCCACTGCACGTTTCTTAGCTCACTAGTCATCTCCTCGATAGTCTCGTCCCGCTGCTGGATAGTAGTTCGACTCTCGTCCAACAACTCCTGAAGCTCCACTTTGCGGTCGTGAACCTCCTCATACATCTCAGCACTAGTAGAGTGAGGTGGGAATTCCTCTTCGGAATCCTCTTCCTCCTCTGACTCATCCTCGTCCTCTTCCTCTGGAATAGGTGTCAGCTCATATCCCTGACCAGCTGCGGTGATCAACGGAGATGGCTCTCTCCTAACCAACTGCTCCCAGACAACATGGATGTCTCGGGGCTCCTCCTCTCTAGACACCTAAGGTATCTCCTCCCTAGCCTAACTAGACTCTCCAACGTTCGTCATCATGACAAAAGAATTTTAAAGTTTAATTATTACGTGATATCGAGTTCTCACTCTTCAAATACTAGAACGTAAACACGTAGCACATAAGGTAGTTTATTATCTTTACCTATCACCATTATCTTTTTGATCTTCCTATAAGGCTACTACCTAAGGTTTTTTCCCCACCTAAGGTTTATAACTTACTGCTTTGATACCAACCTGTGACACCCCCAAATCCGGGTACTTCGTTTCCACAAGATTTGGTGTTCACTTTGTAAATAAAACATACATCTACCCAATAATAAATAATTTCAAAACAAAGTACAACCTTCATAAATACTTAAATAAAAATCTTCCTTATAAAAGGATTACAACCTTGTCCAAAATAAATCTCAGGGTTATCTAACCTTGACATAAACATTTAATGCGGAAAATAAAAACATAACTTAAAGTCTTATTACAATTCAATCAACAATTAAAACAAGTCTTCACTTGTTCAGCTTGCCTTTGTCTTTATTAGTTGACGGAGCGTCAACACTTTCAACCTTAGCTGCAATGGTTATTTAATATGCAAGAGTGAGCAAATAACAGCTCACTGGAATACAACAATAATAAAGACATAACATAGATAGTTTCAAAGGATTTGAATAACTTTACTTTCATCAACAATAAAGAATTGAATAATAATTCTTTCATCAATAATTAGAATTTTGAATATTGAATTCATCTGAGGGTCATAAGACCTTGAACTTTTGTCCTAGGTTATAAACATTTCTATTTAAAACCTTTAACAGTCATTTAGACTATGGACCTTAACTCGTACTTAGGGGGATCAACCCTTCGTACCATTTATTGTGCACAAACATCTTAACGCTTTTACATAGTAACCTCCTCTAATAAATCTCAGTATTTGAGTACAAGTCTGCACCAAAGAAAGTTTGGTTTGGATAATCTTAAAGGGTAATTTAGGATTCAACGTTCATCAACTAAGGAATAGTTGAATCGACTTACAATAATTAAATATAATTTAATAATAACGAATTATGAAATACTTATGCTTTAGAATTTAACTTAAAGCATACGAAAGATAAGATAGGCCTTGCTTGAACAATAAGTCAAAGTCACTTTAAGTAAATCATGAATTTTAAATACATACTTGTCCAATGCAGAAATAAAAGGACAATCTCGAATACAATAATTATTTGAATTCAACACTTGTACATAGTTAACAAGTTTAGGGATAGAAGACTTGCCTCAAGCGCAAACTACTAATACAATCACGTTCTTTAACACTTTATACATGTATATATATATATATATATATATATATATATATATATATATAATCACAATAATCTAAATTAGTTAACACATTACTAATTCACATTATTAGTTAACCCATCTAGGTTAACTCATTCTTGTTTAATTATTAAGTTAATAATTAACTATCACATAATTAATCACATCACATCATCATATTACATGCTCACATAATTAAATCAATTAAAAATTATGCACTTCATATTAATAAAATTATAATTAAATGAATTATAATTTAAACATTTAATCTAATTATAATTACCCAAATTATAATCACATCTTATATTAATTAAATTATAATTAAAATAAATTATAATTTATAATTAATCAATCTTCATCATGTATAATTAAATAATTTACAATTCATAATTAATCATGCATTTATAAAATTATACTTACACACATTATAATTTAAATTAACATTTGTTTGATTAAAATTAATCAAATAATATTCATTATAATTTAACAAATTATATTTTAAATTATATTTTTACTTTAATTATAATTACATATCATATTAACTAAATTATAATTAAACAATTATAATTTAACATTTACTTTGATTAAATCAAATAATAAATTTAAGGTTTCACAATCTTCTTTCTTTTTCCAATATGAAATTGTCAAAATAATACTTTATTTCAACTTGGTACATGATTATCATTGAAACAATTAGACTTAGGTTTAAAGACTTCACAAATAATTAGAGTTCACTACCTCTGCTCTGGTCCTAGCGCAGCTGCGCTACCTTAAGCCTTGACACCGGCGCAGCTGCGCTGGTGCTCAATCCGAAAAACTCAGTAGGCGCAGCTGCGCCGTTTCTGTCTTTGTTGCCGGCGCAGTTGCGCCAGAACGCGAACAGAAACAGTGCAGTTCGGCACTCTGCTTCACTGTTCATCCCCCATATGCCAACAATCGGCAAAACACAGCAACTCAAACAATGTAAAACACATATATACAATATTACACACATAATACATGATTCTAATCATAGAAATCTTTTAAGCAATCAAAATCAAAGGTTTTAAAATACAAGTTTTGCTATTTTCATAAAACTCATACTTTAACAAAACAATCCACTATAAATTCAATTCTAAATCACGTAAATCTATAATACATGTATTATTTTCATTATTGACGATAGTATCATGAACAACTCTCAATTGACATATTAACACATATGAAACTCATCAATTTTACTCTCAAACTCAACTAAAAATATATAACTTCATAAGAATAAATTTTCTCCATAAAAACTTGTTTCTACAACAATTTTATTTTCTACAAATAGTTTATAGCATACAATTCAATAGTTTGTAAACACAAATTCTACATATCTGCAACAATATCACCAATTCATGAATAATCTTTTCACAGAGAACTCAAAATAAGAAAGAACAACTAAATAAAGTTCTTAAAAATTAAAGTAGTAATTATACCTTTTTTGCTTTGATGATTGAAGAAGAAGATGATGATGAGGAGCTTGAGTTCTACCAATTCTTTCTCCTTCTTTTTCTTCTCTGAGTATTCTCTCTAACTTTCTTCTCTGCTATTTCTTTGTTCTTATTTTGTCTTAGGCTTAGAACTAACGTAACTTAGCTATATTATAACTAATATAATATACGTATATTGATATAATATAATTGTTAAGTAATTAACCCATATAATAAATATATTAATTAATAAATGAGTTACACAAATTTAAATTTAAAAAGTCATAAGGCTTGTTTGGCAAAAACAGTTAAAAACAGATTATTAGTAACTAAGGCATTGTTTGGTAGAATGGGTTTAAAGCTAGTACAAGGGTCCTGTTTGGCAAAACTTTTTAGAACATAAGTAAGGGTCTTGTTTGGTTAAAACAATTTAAAAACTCTTTTATTTATTTTAATAAATCCTTTTAACACATATTTTAATGTTACACTTTAATTAATTAAATCTTTAATATTCTAATTTAATTAATTAAAATCTAACATCAATTAATCACATATAAATTGTCACGTAACAATTATAATTACTCGCTAATTATAATTTCATGCAACACTCATCACATAATTCATCTAATTTAATTATCTTAATTAAATTAGAACTATACTATAAAATTAATATACATCAATTAAATTAAATATTCATTTAATTAATATATAACACTTAATTAAATCAATCCACAATAATCACATAATTTATTTATTTAACTCAATAAATAAATCACATAAAATATTTATTTAATTCAATAAATATTTACAATTAATATATAAATTCTCATTCGTTACAATCTTCCCTCCTTAAAAGGATTCTGTCCCCAGAATCTCACCTAAAAAAAATTCCATTTGTTACATTCTTCTCCTTTAAAAGGATTCTGTCCCCAGAATTGGTACATAAGGGGTTACACAAAAAGCTAAGTAAATAATTGCGGATATATTTTCATCATAACATCTTCGAATTTCCACGTGGCTTCTTCAGCACTGTGGTTCCTCTAGATTATCTTAACAGAAGGTATTACTTTATTTCTAAGTACATGTTACTTTCTATCAACTATTTGAATAGGCACTTCTTCATATGTTAAGTCTTTATCAAACTGTAATGGCTCGTATTCTATTACATATTTGTAGTCGTGTTTGTACGGTCTTAACACATAAATGTGGAAGACATTGTGTATATTCTCCCGCTCCGGAGGTAACGCAACCTCGTGAGCTACCTCGCCCACCTTTCGTAGTACCTCGAAAGGTCCAATAAATAGGGGACTCAGCTTCCCCTTCTTACCAAATCGAATATTCCCTTTCCAGGGAGATACTTTCAAGAAAACGAAGCTTCTTGGTAAGAATTCTCGATTCTGGCGATGTTGATCGGTATATTTCTTTTGTCTGTCTTGAGCAACAACTAGTCTCGTTCTGATCAGCTTCACTATTTCGACGGTTTATTGTACCAGTTTCGGTCCCAATAGTTGACGTTCACCGACTTCATCCCAGCACAAAGGCGTTCTGCATTTCCTGCCGTATAACGTTTCTTAAGGCGGCATGCCGATACTCGCTTGATAACTATTGTTGTAGGCTAACTCCACCAACGGTAGATAATCATCCCAACTTCCTTTGAAGTCCATAACACAAGCTCTCAGCATATCCTCTAGCGTCTGAATTGTTCTCCCACTCTGGGCGTCGGTCTGAGGATGGTACGCTGTACTCATTCGCAATTGTGTTCCCAGACACTCTTGCAAACGCTTCCAAAAATTCGACGTAAAACGCGGATCTCTGTCAGACACAATCGACACCGGAACATCGTGTCGAGAAATAATTTCCTTCACATACAGCTTCGCCAGCTGATCCAAGTTGTACTTAATCCTGATCAGTAGAAAGTGGGCTGACTTCGTCAGTCGATCCACAATCACCCATATTGCATCGAAACCCTTCTGAGTCGCTGGAAGACCAACCACGAAATCCATCGTGATGTGCTCCCACTTCCATTCTGGAATCTCCAATGGTTGTAGCAATCCGCTAGGTCTCTGATGTTCTGCTTTAACTTTCTGGCACGTTAGGCATTTCACAACGCATTCAGCAATGTCCCTCTTCATATTCGGCCACCAAAAATGGTGTCTGAGATCCTGGTACATCTTTGTACTCTAGAGTGAATTGAATATCTCAAACTGTGAGATTCGTTCAAAATATCTTCTTTGACATCTAGTACTAGCGGTACCCAAATTCTTCCTTCAAATCACGAAGAACAGGAAGTTGAACTCGTACTTGTGGAATTTTTGTTCTACAAGGGTATGATTTAATAACTTCTTATTTATCGTTTTAAATTAATAATTTGCATAAAGGATGATCCGGGTAATGGTTTTGTAAAAAAATTTTAAACTCTGATTTACCATGCTTCCGTTAATTTTTGCAAATTGATTGCGTCATGATTTCGTACAAATCCAACCGTGGCATCAAAGCTAAACCTTTATGTAATTATTAATTGTTTTGATTTATATACGTATGAGTATGTATTTAGAATAATTTATTGGGCATAATTAATTGTATAAAATTATTTTTTTATGAAAGAAAAAAAACGAAAACCATTTTTTTTCTCTTTCTTTCTGCATTCGTGTTATTGAAAAAGGGTATGCGAATACTTGTCTTTTTTTTCGCCGCCTTATCAATTGAGTCGTGGGTACTGCAACATATAAAAGTAACATAAAAGGCTACTACTGCAAGATTCATTTATATATATATATATATATATATATATATATATGAGTTGTGGGATTCATTTATATCGAGTCGTGGGTACTGTAGGATTGCAGGATTTATTCACGAATTCATTTTTTAAAAGGCTATTGCAGGATTTCCATATAAGGTTATATATATTATATATTAAAGTAATATATATATATATATATATATATATAAATATATGTATATATATATATATATATATATTTGTATATAATATTCTTAATACTTTTATAATTAAAATAAAGAGTTTATTTTAATCTTGAAATTAGATTTTATGTAATTTAAAATTGCCCAATAAATGATACTTATATATATATGGAATGATTTTAATTCATGAAATAAATATTTATTTATTGATGCATATGGTGATATGTATGAAAATAAATGAGGTTGATTATAGACTATTGACCAATGTGATTGGATTTTATTTTAATTGAATGCTTGAATGAATGTGTTTTATTAAATAGGGTTTGCGTACCTCGTCTTCTCTGGTTTTTTCTTGATATAAAATTCTATCTCTCTCCTATGTACTTTCCCTTGACTGTTGATCAAAATTTTTATTTAATTTAAATAGTTTAATGTAATAGAAATAATTAGAATTATTGTGAAAAAATTAGAGACTAAGAAGCAAGGAGCAAGGAGCAAGGAGCAAGTAGCGCATGAAGACCCGTTTGTAATAGAGCTCGGGTTTAAATGTAATAGTTACGTTTAAATTTAAATTCTTGCACTCCTAGGTTTGACCTTTTGGTTCACTTGGTGGCTCTAGTGACAAAATTAGAATAAAAGTCCATAATCAATCCGCGTATAATATAGTATTCTATATGTGCATGCTAGTATTATAAATATTATATTTTATACAAACATGCTTCACATGCTTAATAAAATAACGCGTATTTTATATATATATGTGCATGCGCGCTAAACAAGATTAGACAAATAATAACAAACAAATTATATTAAGTCTAAAGTGTTCAAAAATATTTGGAATATCGAACGTTGCCTTCTAGCATGATAAATTAATAGAGTATTAAATATTTAACACGAGTTTGTTGTGCACACACAAGGCGAGTATTGCGTATTTAATATATTAATTTAATCACATTTGATTCTTATAAAGTTAATTGAATAATATTATTTTGTTGTGCACACACAAGGACAATATTTTTCTTTTTTGAATATATGGAGTGCTAGGCTGGACTTAACTTAAATCATTTTAGTTCGGATGTGCACACACTTGACCATTATGATTTAAGAGGCAGAATACAAGGAGTTACATATCGATGTAATTGACAAGAGTTGTCTACCTATTTATTTATATATTATTTGTTGTGCATACATAATGCTATATACATTTGAAATGAGATCCTTATTCTCACTAGCAAATCTTTAATTAGATGTTGGTGAACTATATAAGTGAGGGTAATATAGTTTGAAGAAAATAGTGGGAGATACCAATCCAAAATAAGACCTAATTTATTTTGGTATATAAAATTAATTAAATGAATGTTTGCTAAAATGTTGTCTTTTCACATACAGAAATTTAAAATGTCGAAATCACTAATTTCACTATGTAGCAACTTGATGCTAATAAACTAACCGGGCCGAATTACACGGACTGGTTAAGAAATTTGAGAATAGTTCTCACTGCTGAAAAGATTTCTTGTGTCCTAAATTCACCCGTCCCTAGAACTGTTCCAAAAACAGCCTCTGACGAAGAGATTGCCACTATTATAAAGTGGCAAGATGATGCATCTGTGGCTCAATGCATCATTCTCGCATCCATGAATAACGAGCTTCAGCGTCAGCATAAAAAAATGGATGCTCCTACTATATTGCTTCACCTCAAGGAGTTATATGGTGAACAAAGTAGGACTGCAAGATATGAGATATCTAAGGAGCTATTCCTATCTCGGATGACTGAGGGCAATGGAGACTCGTGTCATAAGGGTGATCAATCTGATTGAACGCCTTGGACAGCTTGGGTTCGTTATGGATGGGGAGTTGAGTCAAGACTTAGTCTTGCAGTCACTCCCTGAGACCTTTTCATAGTTCGTTGTTAATTTTCACATGAATAAGTTAGATGTCAGCTTGCCTGAATTACTTAACATGTTAAAAACTGCAAAAGGTCACTTCCCATCTAAGAAAAACCATGTCTTAATGGTGGATTCTTCCAAGAAAAGGAAGAGGTCCAAGGTATCTTCTGTAAAAAAGAAATCTAAGAAGGCTAAAGGCAAGGTGAACATAAAGGAACAAAAGAAACCTGATCCAGCAAGCAAAGGAATGTGCTTCCATTGCAACGCGCCGGGTCATTGGAAGAGGAACTGCAAGAAGTTTCTGGCAGAGAAAAAACTTTGAGAAGCTTCGAATTCCAATCAAGGTTTGTTCATGATTGAAATTAATTTTTTCTGAAAGTCAAAATTCTACTTGGGTATTGGATACCGGCTGTGGTTCTCATATATGTAATACTGTGCAGGGACTGATCAGAAGTAGAAAGCTGAACAAGG
Organism: Panax stipuleanatus; assembly: GCA_020205555.1. Taxonomy (NCBI): domain Eukaryota; kingdom Viridiplantae; phylum Streptophyta; class Magnoliopsida; order Apiales; family Araliaceae; genus Panax; species Panax stipuleanatus. The sequence continues at coordinate 13,490 of JAINUT010000094.1, read as the reverse complement.
ATGAGGTTGTCCTACGAGTGGAAAATGGAGCAAAGGTTGCTACATTAGCTGTAGATACTTATTGTTTAGCACTGCCTACGGTAAAGTTCATTTATTTAAATAATTGTTATTTTGTTCCGAATATCATTAGAAACATTATTTCAAATTCTGTATTAGATATGGATGGATTTAAAATTATAGTAAAGTACAACAGTTGTTCTATTCATAAAAATAATGTTTTATATGGTGTTGGTAATTTGCAAAATGGACTTTACATACTTGACTTGCATGAAAATATATTTCTAAAAGAACAAACTAAGAAAAGGAAAAGAGATGATGTTAATTATACATATATGTGTGATGAGTAGGTTGAAAACCTATGATTTAATCTCATTTAGCTTGTCTTATTGTATGTTTTTAAGTATTGTTCGTATTACTTTTGGTGTTTTGTGTTTATAATGCAGGTATGAAGGTTAGAATTGGAATAGAGTGAAGAAGAATGAAATTCGGACAAAACTGATGGAGAAGCACTGACCGCACTCTGGCTATGGTAATTGGAGCACTGGCCGCGCATGAGGAGGAAAGGTTTCTACACAAGGAGCGCTGAGCAGCGCAGCCGAAAGAAGGAATAGAGTGCTGACCGCGCTAGATCGGGACCAAGCCTCTGCATAGCGGGCGCGGACCGCGCGTCTAAGAGAGAAGACCAAGCGCTGACCGCGCGTGTCTCACGATCTGACAAGATTTGTTTCCTTTTAAATGTAAAGTTAATTATGAATAGGATTAGAGACTTGTCTAATTAAACTAGGGTTTGTCTAGGCTTCAAATATCAGTTGTTTTATTAAGTTTAGACTATCTTTTAATCTATATTCTCTTGGATTGCTTGGAGGCTACAAACCTTAGTTTTGAAGATTCAAGCATGTCAGGCTAAGTTTTTTTATTCAATTATGAAAGGATGTTAAACCTTATTATCAATTAATGGTCTAATCAGTTTTATTCTATTTATTCTTTCATATTGAGATTTATTCTGATTATCTATATAAACTTTCATGTATGTTATTTAATTGACTAATTTGGTTTCTGCAGGATTAAATTAGTAAATTGATATCATCTGCTAGATTAAGATATATTTTAAGCAAACGAAGTGTGTCTAATCTAAGTAGCTATTAATGATATTTTATTGTGGTCAAGCTTTGAAATATTGTTAAGGTTTTCAGAAGACAAGTTAAATAATTCTTGATTGTGTAATTATTGCTTGGAATAATCTAATTCTTATTCCTAATGTTTCTATCATATTAAATCTAGACTGCTAGTTCTAGGTTGTATGTTAGTTAGAATCTTTTGTTGGTGATCGTCGCAATAGATCTACACATAAGGAGAATTTTGGGTAATTTGCGATAGCGGTTATCTAGGGTTATTAATCTTATTGGAAGATAAATAGTGTAAATACTTGGTTAAGTCATAATTGTGAAAAAGGGGCTACTGAACTGAGGAATTGAACTCTTTTACTTATTGATATTTTCTTAATTCACTTTAATTAATTATACTTTTCAAAACTAAGTACCCCTATTCATTAGAAAATACTTGGATATCTATAAAACAAAATGCTCTCTTTGGGCATTTGGATAGTCCATTTTATAGGGGAAACTCTGGCAAAAAAATTTTGTGAGTTAGATGCCAGGGTCCTAGATACATGTTTAGATATGCTAGGATATAAGTTGAAAATGATGTACACATATAACGGCACATGTAGGACATGCATGATGTGATGACCTAAATTATATTCCCAGGATTATTTTATCTCCAAGCAGTAGAAAATTTGAAATTTTAAAAGGACAGGAAAATATATGACCTTGCTTTGAATACTACAAACTCGTTGTTCAGGTATGGATTCTGACGGACCTAGCAGCTCTTCATCCTGTTGGGTTTCATTTGGAGTCTGCCATTGGAGGCCTGCCTCTGACGTTCCCATTCCACGGATGAGCAGGCAGGTTCAGCGATTGACAGAGCTGGTGTATCGTCCTCTTGATGAGGACATACCCCATTTGGACGAGGAGGATATCCTTGAGCCTGAGGTTACGCCTCAACCCACTACAGCTCCCAGATTTTTTCCTAGTATTCAGGTAGCCATTCCTGAGTTGTTGGGTACGAACCTGAGCCGTCATCCCTCCATTCATTTGCAAGCAAACGATGTATATGATCTTTACATTAATTTGTCTTGATTTCTCTTTTCAGCCAGCAATCGGTTTTCTTCACCATTGCTCCCCGTCGCTGCCCCTGGAGCTATTTACGAGATTTATCTTAGCGATGGTTCCACCAAAGTCAGTCTTTTCATCTTCTAGATTGTGAGGTCATGATGACGCCAATGGACTGGAGATATATCACCGGTCTGGATTTTACTGGAGATAGAGTGCCTTTGGAGACTAGTATTACTCCGACAGTTGTTCGCACCCTTCTGGGGTTTTCTTCTCAGGAGTGGGCCTTCAAGGCCCTTAGTATTCGGTCTGGATGTTTGAGCGTCGATGCTGCTTGAGGCACTCTACAGCAGCCATTACCTACGAATTTGAGGGAGAGAGATCGCATCTTGCAGCTTCTGTTCCTGACCATTTTGAGGGTTGTTTCATTGCGAACAACTACTCCATTGTCCCTTTTTTTCCTGGTGGGAGCTATTTGGGATGTGGACCGCATAGGGGACTGCGACTGGGGTTCTTTTACATTTGCGATCTTTCTTCATGGGATGCGACTGCGATCTGAGGGAGTCACCGATGCATGGCTCGGATTCTACCCGTTTCTTCTGGTGAGTCATTTTGACTGAATTTTACTTGTCTGAATTTTGATTGGTTTATCTTTTCCCATTACTAATGTCGGGTTATTTGGATTTACAGTTTTGGGCTTATGAGAGGCTTCCTTGTCTTCTCCATATCACTGTTCTGGGCTTAGATACTTATCCTCGGGGGCGTAGATGGCACCAGACTACTCTATTAGAGGTCCCAGTCTTAGAGGGCTTCACTCATGCCAGCCTTCAGTTGGAGATATTGGCGGCTTCTGATATAGTGTGGTGTTGGGTAAAATCTGATACGCACAACACGCAAGTATACGTGGTCAACAAGTAATAGAGTAGAAGTAAAGTATCGTACCCACAGAGAAAATAACTACAATTTATCCTAACAATTACCAATTTTATACTATCTCAATTTTATTAAACCAATGTTAAGTTTGTGACATTTATAAAAATACTGATGATTTCAATACCATATACTACCCTGACTTTTATTCAAATATTGGAGAATTAAGTCTACAATTTCACTTTATGCTTCACTTAGAATGACACACTTCCTTTTAATTCGAATTAACTATTCCACCTTGTAAATCAAGAACACGATAGTAGATATAACCATTTTTCAATGAATTATATCTGTATCTACGTAACTCCACAATTGATAGAATTAAATAGAACACCTTATTTAACTAATTCACTATATCTCTATGTGAATTATAATTAAAGAAGGTTTAATCACAAATTCTCATAAGATTACGTGCAATGCATAAGTATACCTCTATACTAATCATAAATTATAACTTCCAACATCATATAAAAATTACAATCACACGCCACTATGATTAGGTCTAAACCCACAATTCCTCTCTCGAGTTCATATGGGTTATTAGAAATTGGTGATCAAGCAATTTATAAATTAAGCATAAACCATAATGTACAAGGCTGGAAATAATATCCCTGAATTAATATAGAAGCATGTCAAACTTTGCTACACATAAAGATTCATCGTAGACTTAACAAGTAATTTAGTTCATAATGAATGAATAAGAAACTGAAATCCACAATGATACTAGCATTCTGAATACAAAAGTGAAGAAATAGAGTAAAACTGTAAGTAGAGCTGCTGCTTGTTTTCAATCTCCTTTGCATTCTTCGTGCTTGAAATCCTCGCTTAAATCCTCCAAACGTGATTCTCAGACTAAGGCTTAGTCAATGATAATGAATGAATCTCTTTTTCTTATAATCTGCCTCTTTATATCTTCCTAATTCGCGTCTGAAATTTTGTCCCAAAGATCTGCAGAATCCTTCTCAAAGATGGAAAACTCCACTCTGCCGCACACCCCACCTCGACAGGTGTTTTGTATTGGAGATGCCCGCTTCGGCGGGTATCCAAGAAATCTGAGAATGCAACCCCCACCCCGGAGGGTGAATTGGCCTATGACATCCCGCCCCGGTGGGTGTGCTGGCTTAGAAATTCTAAATTCTGCCATTAAGTCCTAGTTTCCATCCACTTCAGTTCCTACAATATCAACACAGAAACAGAGTAAAACAACACTAAAACTACTTGAAGTAGCAAGGAATCAAGCTGGAAAAGTCATCGATTCGTAGGTATAAAACCAACTCATCAAATACCCACAAACATGAGACTTTGCTTGTCCTTAAGCAAAACACAATACAGATGCAAACTAACTATATGCCTATAAATGCAGCTGTCAGACAGTATAAAGCTCACAAAGATTGCCTCAGAAAAATCACAACAGATATAAACAACAAATCCAACCAATAACATGTCAGCAGTTCAAACCAATCTATCAATCAACGCCTGTTATTACTGATGTAGTGTGTGTGTGTGCTCGACAACCATGATACCAACTACAGTTCAAATATATCACATAATATGCTTCTTAGAAGGAAAACACAGCTTTAACTCAAGAAATTGTGTAAACAAGCTAATTCAGCTAAGACTCAACATCCACTAAGTCGGAAGTCAATATGGAATTTTTTTGCTATCTTTATTAATTTACGGGGGCATTTTGCTCTTTTTCCCGTATTTCTACTCTACCCATGATTGTGCAATGTCTAGTTCCCTTAGGCTCTTCAATGTCACCCAATTAGAGCTTTCGACCAACGACTCCCAAACCAGACAATTTTAGGGCGCTGGGTGTAAAGACATCCCCTAGGGCGTACTTACTCGAGTAACAAAGGCCACAGAACTAAACAAGTCACGGTGTTTATTCATATATTTTTTCTTTTCACATTTTCTTTCTTTCTTTCTTTTGTTTTTATTTTTTTATAGATAGCTCCCATATCTTCCCCCAAACTTAGGTTTCTGCCTAATCCTAGTCATCACCACTAGTTCATTGAATTTCTTTCATCAAACCTCAATTTCCTTTAAGAAGTCAATTATGTCAATATTTGAACCAAGTTAGCCTACATGGTAATCCTATTGTGCTATCCGGTACAACAGTGTAAAACAGGTAGATATTTACGCCATGGTCTGAAATTACATTTATGTTTTAGTTGTCATTACCATTCAATTACTATGCAAGTCCAGTCTCATCATTGGCTAAGTAACTTCATACTTACTGACATACTTGACTCACGCAACTATGATTAATTATGTGCGAATAACAACTAACTAACTAAACAAATCTTTTTGTGGTTTTCTGAAGATTATGTTTTCTTAATTTTTTTGTTCTTTTTCAAATATATTCAATTAAATAAACTAGTATGCATTAACTAACTACTATGCAACTAATATGCTCTAAAAATGACTATCATGATACACGACACACACCTCCAAACTTAGATTGCGCAATATCCTCATTGTGAATATAATCAAAATTAAAGCATAGAGGACTTCCTTGAGCAGCTATGGATCAGGCTCAACCACCTCAACATCTGCATCAGAAGGCAGATAGCCTGGGAGTGGCTGAGGAGTCGGAAACTGGAATGGCTTAGTAGACGTGTTCAGCATTGGAAACGCCTCGGCTACAGCAGCATTGAAGCTATTCTGCGTTTCGAACATGTGGCTCTGTCTTGCTGTCAACCGATCGGCCTTTTTATCCTCCAACTTGCTCCGGTCATCCAACTGTCGCTGAAATATCCGAAACTGGGAGCTAAACATAAACTTCGCCGTGCGAGAAGTGCTCGACGTAGTAGTGTCCCTCTCCTCAGGCAGTATATCATCAGCAAACTCGTCATCCTCTGCCTCCTCTGCTGCCTCATAGTCAACATCCGTTGCTTCTTCCTCCTCCTCATCCTCATCCGAGTCTGAAGGAAATATGAAATCGAGTTCGCGTGGATGCGACGTGCCCCCTTTCCATACTGAATATCTGGAAATTAACCTAGTGCCAAGCAGCTGCAGTGGTTGCGGGACCGGCTCCTCGACTGCCCACCTAACACCAGCGCGGTGACACAAACCACAGATAAGGGACGGATGTGGCAATCCTCCCGGAATAGGCCCTCACAAGCATCGGCGGATTGAGAAGTTGATGATTGCCCCAACGTTAATATCGAAGTCCTTGATGATTGCGTATAACAATGAGACTTTTTCCTTTGTGATCTCGCTAGTGTGCTGTGAGGGAAGGAGCTTGGCACAGAGGAAGGTATTCCAAATTTTTTCGTAGAGGTTCAAATCCGAACTCAAGAACAGCGTACCCCCCTTTATTTCCTTTTAGCCACACAGTCTCGAGCTTGCAGATTTCTGTCATAATTTTATCATAATCTGGCCCACTGTCTCAAAACTCTGTATACTGGCACACTGCAGGCTCTCGTAGGTTGTAGTAGTCATTGATAGCCGCAGCACTGAAAGACACCATCTTGCCCCTGACGAACGCTGTAAATGGAGCGTTATCTTCTGCTTTCACGTAGAATTCCTTAACCACGGCTACCATTGCCGCCTCGGGCTGATCAGTAAAGGTGTCCCATTCTTACTCGATGATTTGGGTCCCTATCTCACCATCCATTACATCGGGCCGAAGGTGTCGTTCAGGGGTGAGTGCTTTACTTGCCAAATAATCATATATGTCTGCGGCGAAGGCACTGATGAATTTCTTATGGTCAAATGGTCTTGTGGGGGATGATGGACCCTTACCATTCTGTCGTTTTGGTGCTCTTGGTGGCATGGTGTCGTAACCCAAAATCAACTCTTTCCTATGTGAATTCTTGTTATGGCCTTTTAGCAAACAGTTGGTGGGTAGTGTCACAGGAGCTTGATAATGGTGACTTTCAATTCCTGTTCCTCCCCCAATTTGGTCTTACACAGTAACTCAAGCAGGATATAATCAATTGCAATAATCTTCCCTCCCAAATCAGTACCCACATATAACTACCACAAATCAGTACCTAAATTTTTGACCCGAAAGAAGAAAGGGATGGGAAACCAACTTGTGTGTTCAATGTTGCTTGATTTGTAGATGTAATCTTGAAATACTAAGTGAAGAAGGATTTGGAAGTGTAAGATTGTTCGAGATGGTCTTTGCAAGAGCTTTTCTGCAGGTTAGGGCTGAAATTTATGTTATGAGATGGCTGGAACCGAGTACTGTTTATGTTTTAAAAAACCAAAAATCACGTATACCCGCCGGGGCGGGCTACTTTTGTTTTGGAGGACCCGCCGGGGAGTCATTGATGCAGCGTGCTTTGCCGTCGGGGCAACACTTGTAGGCTTTAAGATGGCCCGCCGGGTGGGATAGGAAATTTTTCTGCCTTGATATTTTTTTTAGATTTTCTGCAGGCTTGCCCCTTGAATAGCGTCCCTCAATAGGTTTTATGTTTGCCCAATGAGCTCTAGCATAATTATCCTTTGAAAGTCACCCATACCTGTACCGAATACTATAGCAATTGTCAGAACAAGCACTATAAAGAAAGCTAATACTTATTATGCATGACTATAACTAATTAATAACTATTTACTAAAAACGAAAGTAAAGAATGGGTTGCCTCCCATAGAGCGCTTGTTTTTAAGTCTTTCAGCCTGACTACTCCCTATTTCATACTGGCTCGACAAGATCGACCGAGGTCGCCTGGCGATCGACGTCACCTCCCCAATAATGCTTTAGGCGTTGTCCGTTAACTTTGAATGTTTCCACTGGATCCTGGCCATAGAGTTCAACGGCGTCGTGTGGAAATACAGTTTTGACAGTGAATGAACCCGACCACCTGGATTTCAGTTTCCCGGGAAAAAGTTTTAGCCGAGAGTTGAATAATAGTACTGCTTGGCCCGGCTCGAACTTTCTATACAAGATTTTCTGATCGTGCCACCGTTTGACCTTTTCCTTGTACAATTTGGAGTTTTCGTATGCCTGCAGACGAAATTCATCTAACTCATTGAGTTGCAGAAGTTTTTTCTCCCCCGCTACTGTGAGATCAAAATTAAGTTTTCGGATAGCCCAACAGGCTTTATGATCAAGTTCTACTGGGAGGTGACACGCTTTTTTGTAAATAAGCTGATAAGGAGACATTTTGATCCGGGTCTTGTATGCAGTCCGATACGCCCAAAGAGCGTCATCCAATTTCAAAGACCAATCTTTTCGGTTTGGGTTTACTACTTTCTCCAAGATTCTCTTCACCTCTCTGTTATATACTTCTGTTTGGCCACTCGTCTGGGGGTGATAGGCAGTGGCAATTTTGTGGTTGACCCCATACTTAGTCAGGAGTGCCGTGAAATACTTGTTGCAGAAGTGACTTCCCTCATCACTGATGATTTCCCTTGGAGTGCCAAATCGTGTGAAGATATTCTTTTGCAAAAATTTTAACACAACCTTAGCGTCATTTGTCGGTAGCACGATTGCCTCAACCCATTTAGACCCGTAGTCTACTTGCCAACAAGATATATAGATTGTTGTATGAGGATGGAAAAGGTCCCATGAAATCGATCCCCCATACATCAAACACTTCCCTTTCTAAAATCATGTTGAGTGGCATCTCGTTCCGTTTAGAAATGTTGCCCACCCGTTGACATCGATCACAGTCTTTCACACACTGATGTTGCGTCTTTGAATAAGGTGGGCCAATAGAATCCTGCCTGGAGTACTTTTGCGGCCGTTCTTTCACTTCCATTGTGTCCCCTATATAACGAAGCATGGCACGCCTGTAAGATACTCTCCACCTCACTTTGTGGCACACATCGTCGAATCATTCTATCAGCACACTGTCGGAACAAAAACGGTTCATCCCACATATACCACTTCACATCATGTAAGAATTTCTTCTTTTGTTGGCGTGTCAAATCTGGAGGGAGAATATTACTTACCAAATAATTGGCAAAATCCGCATACCACGGGAACTCGCCATGAATCAGAAACAACTGCTCATCTGGAAAAGATTCATTGATCAGTACTTTGTCAGTCTTGTCCTGATTCGGATTCTCTAATCGTGAAAGCTGGTCCCCTTTCTATCTTTAATTTCTAGATCGAATTCTTGCAGAAGCAAGATCCAGCGAATCAATCTCGGCTTTGCATCTTTCTTTACAACCAGATATCGTATGGCCGAGTGATCGGTGTACAACACCACCTTAGTTCCAACTAAATATGAGCAAAACTTATCGAACGCGTACACAACCGCAAGTAGTTCCTTCTCGGTGGGTGTGTAGTTCAGCTGTGCATCAGTCAATGTTTTGCCCACATAGTAGATGGCATGAAAAACTTTCTCCCGGCATGGTCCCAACACAGCTCCTACCGCATAGTCACTGGCATCACACATTAATTCAAACGACATGGTCCAGTCCAGTGCTATAATCACAGGTGTTGTAGTCAATTTCTTCTTTAATTGCTCAAACGCCACTAGACATTCTTCATCAAATCTGAACGGTACATCTTTCTCAAATAAACTGCATAGCGGTTTTGTGATTTTGGAGAAGTCCTTAATGAACCGGCAGTAGAATCCGGCATGACCGAGAAAACTCCGAATACCTTTCACTGAAGTTGGCGGTGGCAGATTCTCTATTGTTTCCAATTTTGCTCGATCCACTTCTAACCCCTTTTCTAAGACTTTATGCCTAAGTATGATCCCCTCTTCAACTATAAAATGACACTTTTCCCATTTGAGCACCAAATTAGTTTCTACGCATTTCTTCAGTACCATGACCAGATTTTCTAAGCACTTGTAAAAAGTGTAGCGCCCCCAAATTCGGGTCCCAAGAACCTCGGACCTAGTACGTTACGATACATCATTTCTATAACTATTGCGGAAGATATAAACATAAATTATTTATACAATAACTTTTACAACATAATTTCCAAGGTCTGTAACCTTAACTTAATACCTGCATTTAATATCCTACACGACATACAATGTCATTTGTATCCGACAATATTACCATTTTAATAGTATAATAATTTCATCCTGGAACTTGCCTTTGCTTTTGACTGTATCCAAAGTTTCGTCTTTAATCTGAAATGTTTATCATGATATAACAAGGATGAGCAACAAGTTTGCCTAGCAAGTTTAAGTTCAAATGAAGATATATCATGATTGAAAAGAATAATAAGCTGACAAACTTTCAACAATATAAGAATTATGAAAGAACATGAATCAATAATGCTGAATAGCCAACAATGAACATGAATAAATTTAACTGAACAATATGGTAAGGAAGGTGATCAGCCTTTCATACTTGATGAACATATACAACATGCACAACGTGCGAATAAATAATCAGTATAGATGTGAATAATCAACAATAATTATTCACGAACATGCTTTACAATAACAACTCGAGTTCGAGTTAGGAAACTTTCCTGCATAGTCGATTACCGCTACGCAATTTAATTGAATCGCTTTATTGGAAAGACCTATCAGTTATAAGATTGATCTTTCAATTAGCATAACATACTTTATAAGTAAACTATCTAACATTTAAACACATAAACAAATATTAGATTTCCTTAATACTATACATATACACAAGTCTAAACCTAGCACACATCGAGTCTTTAATAGTATTCAATATAGTATACTGAATGGTTTCCCACAAACAACTAACAAATTAGTTTCCGTCTCGTCTACACTGTTTTCACAGTGAGTTAGATCGGTTACTAATTCGTAGATACCTTCCCCATATGAAGGAGTCGTTTAGCCCAGCTACTATACATCAATCATTAAAGAGTACGATTGTACTACCTTAGACTTAACACTACTTTGTCATATAACTTGTAAATTAACACTTAGTCTTTCATTTTATAAGTCCATTTATAAATTAGTAAGCTGAATACCTAATCTAGCAACCTGGATTCAGACTGAATTTCAATTTAGTAAACTATTTTCCAATCCAGAAGACTGGATTCAACTGACCTCCAATCCAGCAAGTCTGGATTCAAACTGACATCAACTCTAGCAAGCTTGGATTCAACTGACCACCAATCCAGCAACCTGGATTATCCAAATAGCTCAATCCAGCATCCTTGATTATCCAAACATACCAATCCAGCATCCTGGTGGCCAATCCAACAAATTAGATTGAAATCCAGCAACCTGGATTCTCCTTTTTTAACCTAATCATCTTATTATTTTTTTATCTTTTGTCCACACATAAAAACATGTATTCCATACACAAAAATATCTTTTTTAGGAATTTTTCAACTTCCTTAAGTATTTTTCAAAAATCCATTTCTAGTTAATTACTTAAGAAATTTGCTACATCGTGCTTAACTCCAGAAATTCCCAACTCTTGGCGGAATCTTATACGTAATAACGTGAGCCTCCGGTTTAAATTTTGTGGTCATCGGAGTTATACAACTCTGATTATAGCAATTTTTGTCGAAAAAACATAAATATTGAAATAGTCATAACTTGCTCAATTTAAGTCGGAATGAGCTCATTTTTGGACACAAGTTACTTTATAACATATATTTTAGTCCCAAAAGATTGAAATTTATTTCATATGTTAGCTAGATGAAACTGCCCCTAAAATTTCCAGACAGCAAGCTTTTTGTCATTTTTCAGATTTCGCATCTTTTCCTAAAAACTGTCCAGATGGAAATCTATAAGGAATTTTTCAGTGATTCCACTTGGAAAAGTTAGAAGACTTATAGATCTAACTCTAAAAATTGACCACACTCAAAAATTCAAAATAGAATGAGAGATATGATTATTTTAACTTCAGGTTCTGTTTTCCCCAAAATAATTTTTCTCACTATTATATTTTCTAAGAAATCTTCTATGATCTCTTGATTAATCAAACATTAGCCACCATAAACTAACATAATACATCATAAACTTCCTTAAACTCAAGGATCTACCATGATCCTTCATTAATTTCATAAAACTTTCATTAAACCCAAGCAAAACATAATTTATGCTAGGAAAATTAAAGTTTTCTAACTTTTGAAACATAGTTTTCTTTTTCTTGCTTTTGATCTAACTTTTGATCATCAAAGTGATAGATCTAAACACATAACACTTATAAACATATAGATCTAAGGTTTTTGAGTTTTGAAATTATATATCTAAGTTTTGATTCAAACAACTAAAAATAACTTTGGAAAAAGGTGTTTTATACCTTGATCTCTTGCTAGCCTTTCTTAATCTTTCAAAGTAGATGATGATCTTGGGTAGCTTGAAGATCAAAACCTCCTCCCCTTTACCTCTTGTGGCTGCTGAAACTGGTCTTTCTCTTTTCTCTCTCTATTTGGTTTTGCTAGCTTTTTAGGAAAGAGAAAAGAAATGAAGTAGAAATTGGTTTTCTAATTGTTTGGGAAAAAATATAGATATATCATATGTATACATTTTGCCCAACACTCCACTCTTCTAATCCTCTTACATAACCTTGCAATCTTGGACAAATGTGTATTGGTGAAATGGAAAGATGACACTATGGAGAGTGGGTGAGAGTTAGTACGGTTTGGTAGAACTGATCATTGCATACATGCCCCCTTTCTCTTCCTTCCTCTATTGGCCGAAATTATGCCCCTTTTCTTCCAAATTTGTTTTCTTTTTATTGCTTTATTTAACTTACTAAATGTCCAAATAAATTCCTTAACAATTGGCTAAAAGATTGGGCTCCAATTTAATTATTTGGGCTTGCTAAAAAATAATTGGGGTATATAAATTAAATAGTCCACTAATTTAATTCTATCATACCCTAATCATTTAATTATGGTTTTCATTCACTCATTTGTACTTTTAATCCTTACTCATGTACTTTAATTTTTTAACCCAATTAGACTTGCTTAAATTAGGTTAAAAAATTAATTAATTGAGATAATAAACTCAATCTCTTAGGTTAGTAAAAATTTTAAATACTAACATCCTTACATATTATAACCCTTAAGTTATTTAATTCCATACCTAATATATATATTAGGTACAAGACTTTATTCTTAATTCTCTTTATGTGTTAAATAAATATATAAATAATACACAAAACCATATAAGTCATTCACAAAATTTTTAAATCCATACTCTATTTCCAGTCTAGGTCTTATATTTAATAATTTATCTTATAATCTTATAAATTCCCGGGTTGTCACATTCACCCCTTCTTCGAAGAATTTCGTCCTCGAAATTACAGCCTACTAATCCTACTCCTTCTATTGACCAAAACTAGGTTTTTAACTTAACATTTATCTGATTTCATTCTCATTTAATGAGTACACACAGCTTCCTTCTATGAGGAATTATTCTATCATCACATTCTACCCAAACTTCTCCCCAAGGAGTTAAAAAAACTTTCCAAATTATGTTGAGGGTCATATAGACCATGAACACCGGGTTTAATGGTATTCACCGTAATCAA